>CAUYQG010145172.1:0-17389 GCA_963574415.1 Tarsius wallacei | reverse complement strand
ACCTATTTTCCATTGTTGAGAATTTATTGAATAATATAGTTTAGATGCAATGGGGGATGCAAAGAAGAAACATGACCTCCTTCCTAGTATCATCTCTACACTTTAAAGTGGAACATGCCTTTTTAATGGATAAGCGACTGAAGGAATTTTCTCTCTCTCAATTTCTCTCTGCCCCTATATTTCAGCTGACTGTCGGAAATTAAAGTTAACTTACATATTTCCTTTAGCCTAGATATCTGAATGATTACATGGATCTAGGCTGCTCCTACCATCCACCCTTCAATCCAATCTTCACCCTTTTGCCATTGCAAAACACTTGATTTGAGCTCTATATGAATGAGAAACCAAAACTTCATTGAGTTTATCTACTGAAACTTCATATTATTTATTATAGCCTTCCTGGGATCTATAGGAGATTTTTAAATGACTAATCTACTGTATCATACTCATTAAATAACACAGTAAACCGAGTTCAACAGCAGGAGCATCTATTGGATTCAAAATGAAAATGTGAATATAAAAGCAAATTACACAATATCATATCAACCTCTACCATACCCGTTGCAACTATGTCTTGATTATTAACCAATGTTGTACAAATTTAGATATTATTATTATTATTATTATTATTATTGAGTTGGAGTCTCATTCTGTTGCTCAGGCTGGAGTGCAGTGGCATACACTCATGGCCATCCCAGCGTCGACCTGCTGGGCTCAGGCGACCTTTCTGCCTCAGCCTTCCAAGTAGCCAGAACTATAGGCATGCACTACCATGCCCGGCTAATTTGTTATGTATTGTAGAGACAAGGTTTCACCAAGTTGCCTGGGCTGGTCTTGAACTCGCAGCAGACTCAGGAAATTCACTCACCTCGGCCTCCCAAAGTGCTGGGATTGCAGGCTGAGCCACCAAGCCTGGCCAGATTTTATTCTTTTTAAAACATTGTCCAGCCTATGAAAAGATATGTAGTTCTAAGAAAGCAGTCTTTAAGGAAATAACAGTATGGTTCACAAGAAAAATTGCACCATATACAGGGGAAATCATCTGAAATCATGATAAATTAAATGGAGTAGAAACTCACAAAGGTAGTGAAGTTGCAGAAACTCAAAATGAGTGAATAAATTCTAATAGATAAATTCTTATTATCTTGATAAATTCTCATATAACTCAATGGATAAAGAAAAATAATGGCAATATTAGATGCATAATATTTCAGAACTTCTAATTTACTTATATTTGGAATTTGAACAAGAAAAACAAAACAGATTTTTAAAAACCAAAGAAATTATGGAAGAAAACACTTCAAAGATGAAAAATTATGCAAACGATTTAAAAAAGACATTTACTGATGGTGTGGAAATACAGAAGATACACATGCACATAAATCGGCTAACAGGTGTCACTAACCATTGAAGAAGTTAAGCTAGTTGAAATAAAACAAGTAATCTGTAGAAATGAGCAGAAGACAATCCACATCTACAAAAAATGTTGACATCTGAAACCTAACTTATTGTACCTGGAATGGAATAATAACAAAAACAATAGCATTTATAGAGCATTTATTTTGTGCCAGGTACTTGGCTATGAGTATGAGTAGTAACTTATTTAATCAATTTCTTATAAAGTAGGTATTGCAATTATTTTACATAGGTAGTAAGAATCAGAACCAATATTCAAACACAGGCAGTCTCCTTCTTGATGTTCTTAACCTTCTGCACCAGTGCTCTAATCTACCCTTTTACTTAACATATTTAACTTAATGTATATTTACTTAAGTTCTCAATAGTCAGGATTCTAGTATTAGGGCTCTTGAAGAATCCAAAAACAAATGTAAATTGAGAACTTGTATTTCAAAAGACTGCAGTCTATTAAAGGAAAAAAAATATATATATATGTATATAAATACTATAATTTCTAAGTGCAGTTCACAGCAATCTAAGTATTAGTAAAGGCAAGGAGCTTTGGTTGAATTGTGAAGAGTCTAAAGCATTCTATGGTGTGATAACAGAAGCTAAAAATGTAGGTGTAGGGCTTAAAAGGATGAAAAGGTTTCTGAGAAAAAATAAAAAGAGGTTTCCTGGTGGATGTCAAAGTATAAATACTGACAAAAATGTGAGAAAGGGAATAATTTGTTAATTAAATAATAGAGCACAGAGTAGAGAATACTGTTTTATACCTGAAGTCAGGGGAAGGTAGATACTGCCATGATCTGGGTGAGAAATTTGAGCTCAGTTTGCCCTTATTTCAACAGTCTCCAAGTAGACGAAGCACAAAGAGTTGAATGCTCATTTTCAGTGACACTTGGGAGGACATCATTTAGACCTATGAATAATGACCCTTAAAGTAAGCAAGAATGAACAAATAGGCCAGATGATACAAATGCTGTTTTTTTACTTACTTAAAAATTCGATCACTCATTTTCATTCCTTCATACAAAAGGTGACTCAAATGGACCATGAAAATCTGCAACTAAAACCACCCTTTTAAAATAAATATTGAATCTACATTTATTAATATTGATTTATAAGCAATTTTCATAATTAGAAAAGTACCAACAGCTAATTCTTACTATGAACTGAGCATCCACAGTGATGCTAAGCCAGTGCTGGATCCACACTTTGGGACATTTGGGTTTCAGGAAGGAGCACTAATAGGAAAAAAGAAGTCAACCTCACAGGATCAGAGACTCTTAATACCTTAAAGTGATGAAAAAAAAGCTGGCTATTTTAGAGTGAAGGTCCATGGAGCTGCCAACCGGGAAATGACTTCCCTCAAATAACGTAAGTGGCAGAGTCGAGGCTAGTCCTCAGGTTTTCTGAGTTCCACCCCACTGCTCTTTTGACCACTCTAAGTGAAGAATGCATTTTCTGATTGAGTGGCCTCTTAAAAATTAATATCCTTTTATCTTAGCTTTTGAAATAGGAAGCTAAAAATCAATTACTATCTATATTTTTCTGGTAGTAAAAGTTATATCTGTATTAAAATAGCTAAGGATGGATGGAAAGAGATAAATATCAATTTGATGAATTCTGGATATACTGTCTTTGCCCATTTTACTGCCATTAAATGGCTCCCAAATTGATTGCCGCCTACAACCTCCCCGCTATTTCCAGAAAACTACAGATGAGAAAATACCAATTCCCTCCAAATTTAAAGAACCATGTTCTACATTTGACAGAGCAGGATGGAAACTATAGATAGGCAAGAGAATGTGGCTAAAATAATGACCAGAGAAAAAATGAAGAGAGGGTGAAGAAAGGATTATTAAGCTAGTGGAGACATAGTTGGAGATACAGAACAGAAAGTAGGAACAGTTTGAGAAAAAGCAAGAGTTAAGAGAGTAGGGGAGGCAGGAAGAGAGTATCACAATCTTAGAGGATAAAATGCTATCTAGTCAGCAGCCTGTGACACAGTCTGTTACTAATTTGCACCAAACATCTCTGAAGGCACATTAAAAAACTTATAATCCCAACAAAACAGAGAGTCTATTACCAAATCTTGTGTGTTATACCAATCTGATAGTAGGAAGAAAGACTTTTTATCTCCCTCATTTTATTGTTTCCCGCAGACCAATCGACCAAATCCTGAACAACTATACATCTGTCCGTCCATCCATCTATTCATCCAGCCAGTAACATTTGTTGAGAATACATGTGTTGTGGTTTACAATAAAATAAACAGAATAATTTCTCAAAGTAATATATGAAGAAAATTAAAAATAAGAAAGAAGGTTGGGATAACTGGGTGAATAGGGAATACCGAGTCTAAGATTATATCTGAATGGTTAGTGCCTTAAAACAAAGCATAGTTAGAGCGCTGCTGTCCAGACCTACCACTAGTATCCTTCTTACCATCTCCACTCAGAGCTGAAATCTCAGAAAGGAAGACTGTATGCTGCTGGTGAATGTGTGGTGTGAACAGAGAATGGAGGGTAGAGAAAATGAGAAAATATTCTGTTCCACAATGAGACATTCCTGAAAATTACACACTATAGACACAATAGGAAAGAAAAGAATCTTAGATTCCTGGGGGCTATGATTTGGGGGATTTTTAATTTTATGGATTTTATGGGTTCATCTCAAACCAGCAGGGCTACACTAGATGAATGTCAGCTTGATGCTTTTGAATTGAGCTGTGGGCTACTCATATCCACCCCTACTGTTTAGCTATTGATGTGAGACAGAAATTCTACCAACATCCAATCGGATGCAGAGAGAGCCTAAGGGCTCTCCATAGACCCTCTATCTTGACAAACATGGGGTTTGGAATGGGCTTTTCTCACTAATATTTTCTTTCTAAATATGCAGAAAATCTCACCTATTACTCAGTGATCTATTATAGAAACAAAGAACTGAGTACCACATGTTCTCACTCATAAGCAGACCTTGAAAGATTATCATAATACTATAAGAAAGGAATTGGCAGTAATGGAAAACTGCCAGAGGAGGGAGGGGGACACACCACATCAACAAGGGTATCTGCATAATGACCATTTGTATGCCTAACATTGAATTGTACTCCATACCTTTAAAAGAAAAAAATCTGTAAATTCTGAAAAGGAGAAACAGCATAAAGGTACTATGAAACAGGGGTCTTTGAAAATAATTTTCAATCGAAGTTAAGAGAAAATTTTGGGAGTGATTTGGCAACCCTCTTATAATTTAAAAAAAAATGCAAAAAGGGTGAGATTTAAGAAGGTTTAACTGCAAAAGCTGAAAAAAATAAGAGCATTAAGTAACAGAATTTATCCAATTCAATATGAAAGGAATGATAAAGAGAAAACACTTGAGTCATCCAAAACACAAAAGATGAAAATACTTAAGGGTCCTCTTATGGTGTTGAAAGCAGATAACAAAAATCTAAATTAAGGAACAAAGCAGCCATCTTAGAAGCAAAGCAATAATCAAAACCTTACTTGAATAAAAGTTTCCTAACTTTGGAAAATACTTAAGCATATCATGAAAAGTGATTGCTATGCTGTAGAATGAAATCAATATAAAAGTATGCAGGATGTCCTTGAATAATGTTATTTCATTATAACATTGGCGGGAAACAAATCAATTCCCAGCCAGGGTCACTGTCCATGTGGAGTTTGCACATTCCTCTCCATGTCTGTGTGGTTTTTCTCCAGACATTTAAGATCCCTCTCATATTCCAAAGATGTGCACATTAGGTTCACTGTCATGACTACATTGTCCTAGTGTGAGTGGGGAGGGGTTGTGTGTGTGAGTGCGCCCTAGGTAGAAATGATGTTCTATCCAGGATTAGATCCAGTCTGGTCCCAAGAGCTGCTAGGATAGGCCCTGGCTTCCTGCAACCCTAAACTAGAATAAGTGAATTGGAAAACAAATTATTGAATACATACAATTTATTGTAAAATAAAATATCCATAAAGTATATGATAAGCATACACATGCATAATAATAAACCATGCAGTATGACAGCCCTCAACAAGCTCTCTATATTTGTGATTGTTCAAGGAGGTATGAGATGCACCTGACAATTTTCGCTTTGCAAATATTTATTTCCTGATTTAACTCACCATCATTGTAACCGCTGCCACTCAATGATTCATCGAAAGTGGGGTAAACACTTAACTTACTTGTTTTAATCTTTCTTAAATATCTATATAGGTCACATTCATTTCAATGTTTAATATTATAAGTGCTTCATCTTGATCTACAAGTTTGGTGACATTTTGTGGCCCAAAATATCCCGTCTTATCCCACCTTAACTCTTGCTTATATCATTTAGTCTATGATAAAATTATATGTCATTTTGCTTAAAGTCACAATTTTCATGATCCAATCAATGATGATAAGTGAGGACCTACTGTATTATCAACATTACATAGTCAAAAATATTTAATATACCACAAAGCAATTGCCTGGAAACGCACCAGTATGTTATACCTGCTCATGCTGTGTTTCATGTATGGAGGTGTCAGGATGCTATTTTCCAATGTGCAAAAATTATATAAAGATATATCCTACCCAAAAAGAAATTAATCAAAATTAATAATTTAAGGATTGGAACTATATAATAAAAATAATTTTACCTTTCTGACTTAAAATAATGCCACAAAGATATTTATTAATAATGACTTTATGAAACTATAGTGCCACAAGAACAGAGAAAAGAAGCAACTTCAGTTTTCTAAAAAAATATTTTATTCTGAGCTGTCCAGTATTTCATCAAGGTAAGGAATAACACCCACTTAAGTGTAAGAAAACCTAATATTCACAAGCTTGAACTTGTTCATTTGTTTTCTTCTCTCTCAGGTATTATCAATGGAATGTAGATTTTTACAGGAGAATCATCACATAACACTTGAATTAAGCACTAAAAAAATCATTAACATTTTCTGCCATGCTGTTGTCCTCACTTACAGTAAATAATTCTGAGTTTGAGAAGCTCAAAGTCCTAATGTTATTTTAATGACATCATTTTTATCCCAGGGACCAATGACACTGCCACAGATTTTCACACATTTTAAATGAGCAAGCAAGAAATTGTCTACATATCTAATGACAAATATAGCAGAATAAAAATAATGCCAAAATTTCATGTCCTCTTAGGAAAAATAAGCTCTAATAACCTGTTTTATAAATGTTATCATTAGGTGTCAGTTTGTATCCTACTACATAATTATTCAAAATGTTTTGTCTATAATTTTATTCAAAATATGTTGACCTAGAATTCACTTTCTCCTGAAATTAAAAACAAATAATAATGAAATGACAAAAGTATCACAAGAAATTTCTAGTGCATACAGCTCAAATAGACTAACAGTTGTTGAAAAAATGTTTTTCATATGAATATGAGAGGTTATGTCTCCCACACATTATTGATGCTAATGAATTCCTAAACGCAATGAACCATCCCATGAGAAAAAGTCTAACTTCCATTGGTACTTCTAAATGTATTCTACATTTATATCTGCATATACTTTGTCTTCAACATGAGTCCATTAAATTCAAGAACTATAGTAGTAAATAGTGAGGAAAAAATACAGTCTGACCAACTTCAAAGTACTTATAGTTCTTTTTATTTTACAGTTTAGATCAGAAATTGATCAGTAACTCTAAATATAACATCTTACAATTTTAATTTTCTTGAGACATTTTTGACATTTTCCACTTAATCCACAAAAAAGTTAAAATCTATGTGTATTCATGGATATTTGTGAAGAATAAAGCTAAATAAGAAACCTATTTACTAGTCCTACCTTTAAAACTTTAGTTCCTAGTGTCACTGCTATCAGAAATGAACAGCAACCAGTATCATATCCAAATTTAAATTTTCAATAAATTAATTATACTCAAAAAGTATCTCTTATTGATAATTTTGCTTTCATAATGGAAACCAGTGTATTTCCCAAACTGTCTTTGAGATAATTTTGGATGGAAAAAAAATCTGAAATCCTATACTGCATTGTACCTTGTTGGCCATATTACTACTCTACCTCAAAGTAAAATGTACTTGGACTCAAAGTAAAATGAACTTGGGTTCAGGCCCCAGTTCTGATAACTAAGTGACTTGACCATCTCTCTGGGCTAATTTGTTAAACTGCAAAATAAGGAGGTTGGACTGGATGATCTTCAACTCCAAACTTTATTGTTGAAAAGACTGCAATGCAATGTCACTTAATGAGCTACATATATCAGTAAACCAGCCATTTTTTCATATGGTAAAGGAAGGAAGGGAGGAAGAAAAGAAGGGATGGAAGGAAGGAGGGAGAAACCAGGGGAGGGGAGAGGATGGAAGGGAGAAACAGACCTTTGTCATATACCTCCTTGTCTACTCAGGAGCACTTTGTGACTTATTAGCCACCTACAGATATTTTGAGAAAAGTTGTTCCAGATCAAAGCAAAAATAAGCTCTGTTTATTAGGGGAAAGATATGTTTTGGAGCAGCTGCAGTTTACAAATGAGAGAAAGTCTTCAAAAATAGCTCCCAATGGTGGCTTTGGACAGTATGCAAGCAATTAGATTTAGAGCTAGATCTAGTGCAATGAGGCATATTTACAGGTAATGCTGAGAAAAAGGCATTTCCACCAGGAAGCAAATATAATATTGGGCATTTTCCTGTTGAGAGGAAAAATGTGTCTGCCCTTCACCTCAGCTCACATTGGGATCTAGAATTGATGGATGATTAAGATATTAAAAGAGTGAAGTTAAGGCTTATATACAAGCCAAGGAAAGACCTGTAAACCCACTCAGTTTCCCTCTTGGGGCAGGAATTCCATAAAGGCATCTGAAATCCACAAGGACTCCTTATAATAAAATAAACAAAGTGAACTCTCAAGTTTTAAGTTACAGGACTTAGGGAGAAGATTATTTGTAAGGAATCTAGTAACAACATTTTCTAATGCTAATGACACAGTTTACTTGTGGCCCACTTTGGCAGGTAAGTGGCATTTATGGCAGAAACAAGCTTGGCATTGGGTACTTCCTTTTAACTCTAAATGATAACACTGAGTTTTCAAACAAATTCATCCATTATTGGACATGTCTGGAGGCCATGCTTCCTATGTTTCTACTGGAAAGACTTTGAGAAAAACAGTTGACATGCATGTGCCTCAGCTTTTGTCCAAACATACCTAAAAGTGCTGAGATATGTTCAGGCATGGAGAGGATTATAAAGTTGTCGTTTTCTTTATGTGACAGTAGTATGTTAGTATAGCAGACAGAATGTGGATTTTGGAGCCAGCTGAGCATAGATTGAATGATTAGCTTGGTCCTTCCAGGGTGTGACAATGGACAAATTACTTTATCTTCTCCATGTACCTCTATGAGGATCTTCTCCTGCCTTTAGAGAACTTGCCATTGCACTGTCTACCTGCTAAACATTCAGCTCTTAACCCTGGCCATCTTAAAGAACACATGTGCTGATGTCTACTTTTTCAATGAGATTATAGAGAGAGAAATCTGTGAGTACCAAGGAAGAGAGGCTTACAATTAGGCAAAGTTCAGTGCCCACAGGTAAGAAAGAAAAATATCATGAAAGATTGTATAAATATTACATATAACATATATGTATATATGTGTGTGCATGAGTACATATATGTGTAAATTTATATATGTTGTTATGAGTACATATGCTTTCTCTCTGTATATATGAGGGAGGGACCAAAATAACCCAGAATTTATTTATAAAAATTTGTGTATCCTTACATGTTAAAACTTCAGTCACCTTCAAAGTACTCTCTGATATAATACACTTTTTCTACTGGTCAAAACTGTTTTTTAACTCTTCAATTCTGATGCCTTTAGTGTTTCCGCTGTTTTTTTGTATCACCTCTTCCACATAAGCAAAAGGTTTCAGTTTGAGGACATTTTTCATGGGGGGGAGGAAGGGAGTTGCTCATGGTGAGATCAAGTGAATAGGGAGGGTAGGGCATGGGGGTCATGCTGTTTTGGGTCAAAAACTGCTAAACACTCAGCATGGTATGGACAGGTTGTCCGTGTAAATCACACATCAGGAAGTGGGCATTTGCATCAAAAGAAACTAAAAAAAAAAAAAAAAAATTCACTGAAGCTGAATACAGATTCTCACAACAATACTAGCTGGTACACTGATGCTTACAGGTTCCTAGAAGACTTACCTAGCAGGGGAAGCCTGTACTAAAAGGGACCTGCCCTCAAAAAAATAATTCTGTTTTTGGGGTCGTGTGTGTGTGTGTCTGTGTGCGCGCGCGCGTGCGCACATGTGTGTGTGTATGGGTGTGTGTGTGTGTGTGTGTGTGTGTGTGTGTGTGTACTTAAAAACACTGAAAGCGCCTATGTTCGATTTGGATAATTGCAATATGTTGATGAAACTAAGTGCTGCATGTGGAAAACATAAATTTCCAAATTTAAGATCTCTTTAAAATGTATTAAAAGGAATTTAAGTAGAAATATCTTGTCAAACCAATATATCTACCTAAAACCTTATGAGCTTTAGTTTCCACAGTGCTGATAATATAAAGAATGAGTGTTTTGAGGATAGACCTAGGTGTGAATCCTTTTTAATCCTTATTAACTCTGCACTGCAGGATAGTATTTAATCTTCATGGGTCTACTTAGCAAGCACCTACTTACAAAAATTGTGCCTGGGTTACCCAACACAACTCATGGCATTAGTGAGTAGTCAGTATTTTCTTCCCGTATCTCTAAACAAGGATCACAAAGTATGGAGAAGGGTTGGACAGGTGACCTGCAAGTTGTGGTATCAGGAGAGACTACCTGGTGAGAAAACAGAGAAGTTAGAGGTGAATTTTCACAAAGGACAAATTTGTATTATTTTCTAGCCTTCCTAAAGATCATTCTTGGAATCAAGAACAACTTCCTCCAAAAAATTAAGTCTAAATCATTGCAATGGTTTCCAATTCCATCTCAAGGCAGCAGATAGATATTTGGGAAAAAAAACAAACAAACAATGAAGCCAAGTAGAAATTTATGACAGTTTCACTGCTCTGCAAAACCCTAGGTTCTCAGATAACTGAAGAGGAAATATCAAGCCTTGTAAATTAATGACTGCATTCTGTTAATCATCTCCTTAACTTGCTACTGAAATTATAAAATGCCACATTTTTCCAGAGCTGGAGCTATACCCTGGTGCCATTGCCATTTCCATAATATTTAACACTATCTCCAACCAATTCGGGACTATAAATTCCACCCACAATTATTTGTTTCCTGTTTGGTAAGTGAATAGTTTCTGATACTGAAATCAAATTTCATGGCTAATAGACCCTCTGATTACTAGGAATTGTTGGTATTTAATTTAAAAAATGTTTCTCAGCCAAGACAATCATTATTTTCTAATGGAATTTGGATCATTTCATGACATTTTTTCCTCCTACTGCTGGGGCGTTGGCAGTACTAATCATCATTCACAAACAGGCTGCCTTATGCTGGAATTTGATCGCATGATACAACTAATGAGAACTTTTCCAGGAGTTTTAAGCACATGGCATATTATCCTCTTTATATAACACAGTCTGTGTATCTTTAGGGATTAGTTAAGTTTGGTGCCTAGGAAAATATTATCAGAATACATTTTTTTTAACAAAATTGTACAACTTGCAGTGTTTCTATAGACAGGCTTAGCATGTCCTTCTGAGTTCAGTGGGCCCTCATTGTTTCATAAAACTACTTGATAATAGAACATATGACATCTGTCTTCCTCTCCAGGCCAGTGAGGAAAGAGGAGTGGAGTGTCCAACGAGTTAAAACATGGAAAAAGGGGTGATAGAATACAACTTGATGAGCTGGGAGAGATAGAACAGGGGTACACATCAAGAGTTAAGCTGAAGGAAAGAAGTAAAGAAAAAACAAATGTCCAGGAGGTAGTACCAGAAGCAAATGAGTCCCAAATTGTAATCCCAGTACAGAGTGGGAATGGTCATTTTACTTAGGTATTAGAAGGCATCTTAACACGAGATGCAAATGAGTCCCAAATTGTAATCCCTATACAAAAAAGAGTGAAAATTGGTCATTGTACTTAGCTGCCTATGAGGCATCTGGCCAGTAGTTCATTTTGTACGATGCCTGGAGCTATCAGTAAAGGCCAAACTAGCTCCATAAAAGCCACCTCCAGGCTTAACAAATGGAACCTTGTGTGATTACTTGAAAGGAAAGCTAAACAAAAATCATTGGTCTGAGTACTAATAGTCTGAAACTGAGTCCTTACTCACTTACTTATGAGCGTTGTCATTTTTGTTGAATTATGCAACTTTTCTAAGCATGCTCATCTGCAAAATGGGTAAAATGGTAACACCTACCATCACATGGCTGCAATGAGGAATAAAGTAGATGACACACAATCAAGGGTTAATACAGAGCCTGATGTTTGGCAAGGGTTAAGAAAACATTAATTACTAGTACTATATCATGTGCACTTATTTATAGACACTGTAAGAGCATAATAGAAAAGGATAGTTTTAAGATAATCATTATGAAATAAGCTCAGTTTACATTTTTCAAAATAAATTTTACAAATGTAAGTAATTCAGAATGCCCAGGAATCTGAATGCCAGGTATACTTTCAATTTAGAAACTTTAAAAAAAACAATTGATGAAGGATTGAATCTTCTAGACATCCTATAATGAACAAAATCAATACTTTAGATTTTACTAGCTGTTACATTATTAAGTCCAAAATCCACTTTTGGGTTTTTGAGATTTTTATTTGTTTTCACTTTTTCTTTCTCCCTCTCATTTGCTCTCTCTTTCCCATCCCCTCCAATGAAGATTTCTTTCCACGACTTTGGAAACATTTATGAGCACCATCTGTATGCCATATAGACCCACCCCTGATTGAACTGACTCATCTAGGAGTATTCACAAACACTCCTAATATGCACTTTCTCCCTCAGTTCTCACAACTACCCTGCAAAGTATGTGTAAGGCAGATGCCATTCATATTCCAATTAAAAGAAGAGAAAACTGAGGTGTACCAAGTTTAAGTAATATGTGAAAGCTCACATAGGTAGCAAACATGAGCCAGAACAAGGTCCGAACTTGGTGTCTTCCAGTACTGTACTCATTCTCAAAAGATCATACCACTGCTATGAGACTTGATTAAAAGACTAGTGAGCTTGTTAGAAAAAACTATATTCAGTTACTTTGAAAACTGTTTGAATATTGTGAATGAAGAAAGGAAAAAGAGAGAATTTTCTTCCTGTCTTGGTCAAGGACAGAATAAACTCAGCCTACTAGATTTGTTTGGTGGTATGTGTCATGCGCCTGTACCAAAAACAAGGCAGTTGCCTGGGGATTATTATAGCTTGTCTTTGGCCCTGGTGTCATGGAGACCAGACTCTGATCTGCTGAGCTTCACATTCTGCCCTGATAGAGCTGGGCTTGGTGCCCAGTGAAAGTACAGAGATCCTTGTGCCATGACTATTTGGCCAGCCACTGTGCCAGGGGGCTGTCTGGCAGTGCTGGCCTCACTCTTAGTTCCCTGGAGCAAAGCCAGGGTCTGCCAGGCAGTCTGACTTCATCCAGAGGCTTCTCAACCAGATGAAGTGTTGTTGTCTGTAACCTGCTGTCGGGGTTTCTCAAATAACTGTGACTAAAAATATATTCTTCCTAACTCAGAGGGGCACTGTCAGCTTGGAATTCAAAGTAAGTGAAGAGTTTGTAGCCTAAATGGAAGAGAATCTGTGTTGATGATTATAAATTTTAAACTAATTTATCTCACCTTGATTAGTAAAACAACTTTTTAGTAGTCTCATCATATTTATAGTGAATCTGGCTATTGCCATGCTATAGCAAATGCTACCCCAAGATCTGATGGATAAACAGTGATTTCAAACTCAGCATTAATGTGACAACTCTTCCTCCTCTACCCAAAACAAAAGCAAACATTACAGCAAGGGAAAAGGGTGATCAGGATTAAGTTATAGATGTAGAAACCTATGGAGAGTTGCTATTCAATGGGTATAGGATTTTAGTCATGCAAGATGAAATTGTTCTAGAGAACTGGTGTACAACATTGTGCTTATAATTAATAATACAGTACTGCACACTTACAAAATCTAGGAGGGTAGGTCTCATGCTATGTGCAGCTTACAAACTTTTTAAAAAATATGGTAGGTATGCTTCTGCAGGAAAGGCATACCTTGATTTTAGCATCATATAAAATAAAGCATAAGCTTTGAATCATAAAGTCTTAAACCTTAAATGCTAGTGCAACCCCTTACAGTGAGAAAGTTATTTAATAATTCTTAGCCTGGTTTCCTCATCTGCAAAATGGGGACAACAATTTGTAACTTTCAGGGTTGTTAGAAAGATTAAATGGGATAGCACTTTTGAAAGCAAATGGCCTAAGGCTTGGTTTAGAACCTGCATCCTTCAAGTTTAATGCCCTATGCTTTTTCACTGAAGCTTCTTTTGAATGCTGGCGTGCTTATCTAATTTAAAATGAGGCTAAAGTATAAATCAGCCTTTTTGTTAAACTCAGTTCTTGCCTTTGCATGATAATTACCGTGTCTTCTTTCTTTCTTTCTTTCTTTCTTTTTCTTTCTTTCTTTTTTTCTTTCTTTCTTTCTTTCTTTCTTTCTTTCTTTCTTTCTTTCTTTCGTCTTTCTCTCTTTCTCTTTTTCTCTCTTTCTCTCTTTCTTTCTTTCTCTCTTTTTCTCTTTCTTTCTGAGTTGGAGTCTTACTCTGTCACCCAGACTGGAGTGCAGTGGCATGCTCACAGCCACTGCAGCCTTGACCTGCTGGGCCTAGGCAATCCTTTTGCCTTAGCCTTCCAAGTAGCTGGAACTATAGGTACATGCCACCACGCCTGGATAATTTTTTTGATTTATTGTAGAGAGAAGGTCTCACCAAGTTGCTCGGGCTGGTCTCGAATCCCTGGACTCAGGCAATTCTCTTGCCTCTGCTTCCCAAGGTGCTGAGATTACAGGCATGAGCAACCATGCCTGGCTTGTCCTGTTTCTTAAAAACCCCTGAGTTTGGGCCCAGATCCCTCAAGCTTCATTACTGCTCATGATTCCAGTACTGAGAATCAAAATTGAGATGAACAACATGAAACAGTCCCAAACTTCACTGAAGAAATAGTAGATGCATGTAGTTATTCCTTATACATGTGTTACAGCATAAACAACCTTGGAATGTAGATTACTGTGTCAATTATACATATTGTAAGACCTCGATTTTATGTAGAAAAATTCAGGTCACTCTACCTACATGTTAGGAAGTCTTCTAGGCATTACATCTAGCAATTGAAGGCACAACTTCCAATTACTTTATTCGCAACAAGAATTGCACTATGTAACATCATCCTAATGATTATCCTTAAGCAGACTACTGAATAAATATTGGCTCCTACCACCTGCCCCAAACAAGAATCCAAAGGAAAATTACAACGTTTTCCCCCAATCTCTATGCAATTATTTTTTATATTTCCCTCAAGTAGATAAGAAATATCTTTCCAGCTATTTATAGGAAACATAGACAGACTCATACATGGTGAAATATTTTCAGAAAGAATAGTAATTCCACAGTATTAAAAGGAATGAAAATTCAAATCCTAAATTGACTTTAATAAGGTGCCTGGACTGCAGTTTAGCATGGCAATAATGCTAAAAATAAGCAATGAACATATGATTTTTCTACTTTCATTAGAGAAAAAACAATGCATGGCCAAAGATGCTCAGAAGAAATGAATATATTGCAAAGAAGAAAGTAAGAGCAAAGAAACCACAGGGTATGAATTTTTGTATCTATGCCTTACAGTTTCAGACCACAGGGAGTTAAAATAAATTCATGTTTTAACATGTTGTCTTGAATACCACAGGCATTGATACACATGTGTTCATTCCTCTAGCAGCGCTTTAGTGATAGAGTGGGTTGATGCATTTGACCCTAGGTCAGTCCTCACTCCCTGGAATTCTCAAGCTATAGAGAATTCTGGAATACATGCTGGGTGAATCTGGCTGGAAGGCATACTTGCAAGCTGCTGACACCACAGGGCAGCTTGGTAAAGAAAATCAAACTCACTGTATATATGCCAGCTCAATTCAGAACCATGGACAGCACACATTAAATTATATTCTCTGTAAGTCTATGATTTAGAGACAATTTTTGGTTTCTAGAGAACACAGGTAAAAATGAGATATTCTTTTGAGAAAACTGGGATAGAAAAGGGCCTCCTGTGCTGCATTTTAGCCCACTGGACCTGGGCAGTGTGCCAGACCCCTACAAACTTCTCTGGGGGCTCCCAACAAGAGAGGCCAGGGCCTCTGCTCTAACTGAGCCTACAGTCTAGTTGGCAGAGACAAGGAAAACTATTCAGCATAGAAAGAAGGAGTGGACTTAATTTAAATCAGGAAAGATTTAAAGTGAGAGTGACTGATGAGTAGATAATGTAGAGAGTAAGAAATAAGGATGAACAAATGCAGATAAAAAACAAGGTTTGCTTCAGGGAATGGCTGGGGAACTAACATTTTCCACAGATGCTTTCAAAAGTCAGATGCATTCTTTGTCTGCCTTATTTTCACATTAGCTCTATGAAATTAGGATTATTATTCTCATTTTATATATAAATAAAACAAAGATAAATTAAGTAGCTTGCTTCAGGTAATGCATACAGGAATTGACAGAGCTCAAACTCAAACCACAAATCTATACTGTTTGAAAGTCAGGGCACTCTCTACTACCCTCTACCTCTTTGCAGAATGCATCTTGTGATTTCCAAGACACTTCTACTGTTTTGAACAAACATGTGAAAACATATATTCAAAAAGGAATCATGTGAAACAAGGATTCTGAAGTACAATAATTTTGTGCTCACATATCTAACAACCAAGAACCTTTAAATAACAGGCACTGTGGATATGGTCTCTGCTTATTCATTTTTGACCAAATGCTCACATAATTTTAAAAAGCACTAACAGATTATAGACTCAGCTAATAAAAAATTAATTCCTCACATGAACAAGAAACTTGAAGAATCATCAGGAACAGAGTAAAGAGAAGAAAACAGCTTTTGCTTCATTGCCTTGGTCAAAATGCCATAAATACCAGAAAAGGACAGATCCTCTGACCATCCAACTTCAGTCATTTCTAAGCAAGTCTAAGATAATTGCTTATTCTTATGCAAAACTCTCCACTTTCGCAAATATATTACTATAATGTTAATTGACCTATGATTTTGTTAAAAAAATTTTTGACAAGTAGCTAAGCAAAAATAAAGAATATATGTTTTACAAATATAAATTTAAGTTTCAAGGTATAAAAAATTTCCTGATATCAAATAGTAAGGTCATCACAAGGTCAATTGATCATAAAGTTTAATAATAATATGAGTTACACTACTCTCAAAGTTAAAAGGGCCATGCTCAAAACCCTTGTGCATTCTGGAAAGTGACAAATGCCTGCCTATCACATGTGCTCATGTACATTTGACTCAAGCATATATCCATCATTCCTTGATTTTTTTATTCATTCTGAAAACATCTTGAAAACTTTGTCTAGGTTTCTAATATGGACAAGCACTATCCAAAAAATGAAAATAAAAAAGTAAGGTTCAGTCTTTGCCTTAAAGAAGAGGGATTGATGCCGGGCTTGGTGGCTCAGCCTGTAATCCTGCACTTTTGGAGGCTGAGGTGAGTAAATTGCCTGAGCCCATGGGTTCAAGACCCGCCTGAACATCCTGGCGAGACCTCATCTCTACAATAAATCAAAAAAATTAGCTGGGCATGGTAGCGCGCGCCTGTAGTTCCAGCTACTTAGAAGGCTGAGGCAGAAGGATCACTGGAGCCCAGCAGGTCGAGGCTGGGGTGGCCGGGAGCGGCCACTGCACTCCAGTCTGAGTGAAAGAGTGAGATTCCAACTCAAAAAAAAAAAAAGACGAGGGATTGAGAGAGACAATGAATATAGAATTACATGTCATGTG
>CAUYQG010145171.1:0-17349 GCA_963574415.1 Tarsius wallacei | reverse complement strand
TATACTTTTTTTTTTTTTTTCTTTTTTTGACTTGGAGTCTCACTCTGTCGCCCAGACTGGAGTGCACTGGCCGCTCCCGGCCACCGCAGCCTCGACCCGCTGGGCTCCAGCGATCCCTCCGCCTCCGCCTTCCAAGTAGCTGGAACTACAGGCACGCGCTACCACGCCCGGCTGATTTTTTGATTTATTGTAGAGATGAGGTCTCACCAAGTTGCCCAGGCGGGTCTCGAACAGGCGGGTTCGGGCAATTCACTCACCTCGGCCTCCCAAAGCGTGGAATTACAGGCTGAGCCACCGAGCCCAGCCAAATCATACTTTGGTTTCTCTCTGAACTTGTATTCTGTGGCAAAATCAAGAACCCACAGAACAACTACATTGCATCACACCTGGCATTTAAAGAGATTTTTTTAAAAAGACAAACTGATTTACCTAAAATTTTGGTCCAGAGCTTCATTAGATTACCGATCAGAGCAAATAAAGTTCAGCCATGTGAATAGATCCCATTTTGTCAGAAATATAATACGGATTCAACAGTCTTTTAAAAACTGGTGAGTTTCTGTTTTTCTTTCATGACTAAAATTCTAAAATAAAAGCTATAAAAGTTTTTTGTGTATACATAATATATATAAGTTTAGGTATATTTACACATGAGTACATATGTTATGTTGTATGTTATGTCTAAATGGTAAAATCTGGCATAGTTGGTCAGAAATCCCTTAAAGAATTCTATTCAGATTGGCTTAGATAAACTGATACTCATATAACAGTTATAGTAACTAACCTAGATATCTTGTATTTCACCTGATTTAAGAAAATCTTTAATAAATAGGCTGATTTTTAAATTATTGGTAATATATATCATAATACTATAAGAGGTTGGCAGTAGTGGGAAACTGCCAGGGGAGGGGTGGCACAGCTCATCAACAAGGGTACCTGCATAATGAACATTTGTATACCAAACCGTGAATTGTACCCCACATCTTTAAAATAAAATTTTTTTAGAAGTAAAAAATAAATAAACTATTGGTAATAGAAAAATAGAAATATTTTCAAAATTGTCAGCTTACATTTTTGCCTGGGTTTACTGATTGGACAGTTTTATATTTATCTCTGCTAGATGTTTTAAAGTCACAAAACTATAAACCCAGTTTAAAAATAGAATAATCTTGTGTTACTCTTTGATAAGTAGGACTAATTTAATGTTACTGGTTTAATTTAAAAATCTGTATCTTCTAAGTTATTGGCAAAATGCTAATATATTTAATTTTTAGGTTCTTACTTAGGTGAGCATTTGATACTCACAGGCTATAAAAATGGTTAACAGTGAATTGTATCCCACATCTTTAAAATAAAAAAAATTTTTTTAAGGTTAACAGTAAAATAAATTGAAATGATGACGATTTTGGTCTTATAGTTCAGTTTTCATAAGTATTCTAGGTATAATTTTGTTAAAATTAAATAAATTAGATTGTAAATAAGTAATGTAAATAAGATAAACATTTATAAAGAAAATTTTCATGTAACTTGAAATCTTAAAGTTATATAATATTACATTGGGTGATAGATACTCATTAAATGTCTGGATCATTTTCAAGTAAGATTTAAAAACATAAGTTGATAGGTTGTAACAGACAAGTGTGCATGAAAACAAAAAGCTGAAATCTTGGTTTATTTCATTCAGAAAAGAATAACTTAAGACATTTCATTCTTTCATAAATAAAATTGTAAAGAAGCAAACCAAAGCAGGAACATTTTTCTTCTAACTCTTTATATCACTTAGTTTGAAATAATTTTTGCCCTGTATAGAGGTTAATGTTGAATACAAAATGATAGAACGAATTATTAGCATTTATCTGTAATAATACATGGCAAACAGTGGGTAACTGTTCAGGATAATTAAACAGACTACACTGACCAGCTTTGTATGCTAGTTTGTGTGTGTGTGTGTGTGTGTGTGTATACACACATATATATAACACATAAATGTATTAGGCTTTCTTTTCTCTATTCTATTTCCCTTTGAATTTAAATGTATTGTTTGCACATATATATAACAGAAAATAAATGTACTTGATTAAAGATATGATTATTATTAATTTACATGCTTCTTTTTTTATCATTTTTGTAAGATTTATTATATTGCCTTTAATGTAAAATGCAGAAGTAACATAACTATAAATTTGCATCCTTAAGAACTTTTGATTATACCATTTATGGCTATATCTGTGAGTCAGTATTCACCATATTGGAAAGTAGGCCTTGTATTTTTCCAACACACATACACACACACACACACACACACAATTATATGTGTGTGTGTGTGTGTGTGTGTGTGTGTATATATATATAATGTAAATTAAAGAAAGACAAGATTTTGGCCAGGCATAGTGGTTTATGCCTGTAATCCTAGCACTTTGGGAGGCCAAAGCAGGAGGATCACTCCAGGGCAGGAGTTCAAGACCAGCCTAAGCAATAGAGTGAGACCCTATCTCTACAGAAAAGTATGTTTGAAAATTAGCCGGACTTGGTGGCACGTGCCTGTAATCCCAGCTACTAAGGAGGTTGAGGCAGGCGGATTGCTTGAGTCCAGAGGATTGAGGCTGCAATGAGCCAAGATCGAGCCACCGTGCTCCAGCTTGGGTGATACAGCAAGATCTTGTCTCTACAAAAATTTTTTAAAAGACAGAATGTTTTCTATTTTGCTCAACAATTTCCTCAGTGTCTGGTAAAGTTTCTGAAACAGCTGTACATAATAAATTGAGTTAATTAAAAAACGAAAAGTAAGCATAGACTACACATATGTCATCAGAAGTTCAATATTAGATAGTAAATAAACTTTGGGGTTTTTTGTTGTTGTTGGAGGAGGAATGTCAGTGTTGTTCACAGAGGAGAGGTAATTTAGGTGATGAGTTTTTAAAACAATTCTGAGCTGGTTGCAGGGGCGTACTCCTGCAGTCCCAGCTACTCTGCAAGCTGATACAGGAGGATTACTTGAGTCCAAAAGTTTGAAGCTATAGTGTGGTATTATTGTGACTGTGAATAGCTAGTACACTCCAACCTGGGCAACATAGGGAAACACTCTGTCTCAAAAGAAAGAAAGAGAGACAGAGAGACAGACAGAGAGAGAGAGAGAGAGAGAGAGAGAGAATTCTGAGAATAGCTCATTGAAATGCTATTGCTGTATTTGTTTAAAAGTACTGAAAAGTAAATGGCCAAATAACATAATCTTGTGTTATCTAACAGTTGGGGGTAGAAGAGGGAAAAAAAATATTAGAAAGTCGGGAAGATGAAGATACAAGAACGTGGTCACCCAATCTAATGCAATTCTAGTTTATTGTTGTGCCCTTTATGTTTGTGACTTACAGGTTTGTTTAAAAGTTTGTATGGAAAAAAGAAAAGAGTTTCTGCTATGAAAATATTAGAGGGTTTCTGCTTATAGAGATAACACAGTGTGTCTACTAGGCATGTCTAAAAGAGTCTGCCATTGACACACTTCACAGTGCTCGCCAAGAGAACGTTCTGCACTGGTATGTTCTACGTTGTCCAATATGGTGGTCTCTAAATGCACGCGACTATTAAGCACCCGAGCTGTAGCTAGTAGGACGGAGGAAATGAAATCTTCATTTTATTTTATTAAATTTGAATGAAAGTAGTCACGTGTGGCTAGTGGCTACCAAGCTAGCTAGAACAGCTTTAAGTGACTAAAATTAGACAAGCCAATTTTATTTGCACAACAGCATGATGCAATGCTATCATAAGGCAAAATCTGAAAAATTTCTTCCAGCCAGGAAGTTTAGCCTCTGGAATGACTATAGACCCCAGAATGAAATGAATCTAACAAAAAAATAGAAATGTGGCAACCAATTGGGTCCACACAGTAAGCTGACAGAGGTGTGTGGCAGATGTAATGTCTGGATGAAATAAAAAGGGAAGTATTGTCTTACAATAAAATATATTATGTCAATACATAATTATTCATATGCTGTGTGTCAAAATAATGATTCTCTCACAAATAGTAAAATGTGATTTTTTTATTAAATTTTGATGTTCAGTTTAATATTTTTTACTAAAGCTTTTAAAACATATTTATCAGAGAATAGATAGTATCATTAGCAGTTTAATACAATCTTTTTCTTCTAAATGCAATTATAAGACTTTGATTGCTAACTGGCAAATGTAATTCTTTTGTTCCTTTAAATTCAAAAATTAAGTTTTGGTTGCATAATTATGATTTTGATGGCAACATCAAAAGCTTAAAGATCCCTCCAAGTACAAAAGATAAACGAGAAATATTATTTAAAAGCTTCATCTCTAATGCTTTTAAACATAAAACATGTATTTTTAGTATAGTCTGGGTAAGCGGCATTGGTTTAAAAACAGTCATTTATTTCTATAGATTTTTTTCCTCATTTTTCCCCATTATTTTTTTTTTCTCTTTTTTTAAATTATAAAGATATGGGATACAATTCAGGGTTAGGTATACAAACGTTGATTATGCAGGTACCCTTGTTGATGAGGTGTGCCCCTCCCTCCCCTAGCAGTTTCTCTCAACTGCCAATCCCACCTCCCCTCCACTGACAGTTTCCCACCACTGCCAATCCCTTTCTTATAGTATTATAACTGCTATTTTTTTCCCATTCTTAAAATGATTTTTAGCACAGGCTTTGATGCAGCACCACACAATTGTATCATCACTCATCTGCTTTACTATTTCATACCCATCATCTATAAAATAGTTATATCAAATTCTATAGTGGATTATCTGAACATGTTAAAATAGACATGCCAGTAAATGTATATTACAATCATATTTACTTTGAAAACCAAAGACTATGAAATGGATACAAAATCCAATCCAAATTGATGCTACCTTCTATTTACTTGAAAAGTTTTTCTTATGATAAACTCACAGACAAATATGTTTGACTTCAATGAAGATGAAGCCATCTTCATGATGACATCACAGACTCCTCATATTCTTGATAAATATTTTAATATTCAACTGTTGCTGCTGACAATAATCAATTTGCTTATAATTCAGTATATTTTCTAAAGCGTGAATGTTTTTGCTATAAACAGCTATAAGCCAATACTAATAAAATCTACAGAACTCAATGTGAATTCTTCCAAAAGAAAAAAAACTCTTTATAAAATTCAAAATCTAGTACTGAGGGAAGAATTCATTGAAGGAAAGCAAAACTGACCATTCCCTAAAGGCAAAACATGTGAGATGTTTGCTGTTTTTGTATTTTGCTCTCCTTACCTTCAGTTGACATCAATCACAGGGATTCGTTTTAGGACATCAGGCTCAGGAAGGAATCATCTCATCTTGCCTTGGTATGACCTATTAGTTATGACAAGAATTGTTCCTTATTGTTGACATACTCCAGTTCTCTCCTTCCTCAAACCAGAAAGACAGATTTAAGAAAGATAGTATGATCTTGGAAGAAAGGAAGGATCAGGGAACCACATTTTGAAATTGCTTATAGATCACTACCTTTGGTATTTCTAAAAATGAAATCATGCCACGGTGGAAATAAATACTTTCAGAAGTCATCGGGGAAAACCATTTTATACAACAGTGTTCTGCTGCTGTTTTTTTTTTTTTAAAGTTCTTTCTTCCCTGGAAGAAAAAATATAGTAACAGTTGTAATGATTTATGCAATCATCGATGCAAAACTACATTGAACCCCCAAGTCATCCGCCATAGCTTTGTCAATTGATAACAGTAAAAGTAGCATGACTTGGTTTCTCAAACATGGATAAGTGAGGCCACGCACCTCACAAGTCACGCTCCACATGCTGGAAGGACAAGTGGAACCACATTCCCGTGTCTCTGTAATGCCTGCTCTGAAAGCAAGGAAGTGTTGTGGTATCTCTTTAATCACAGAGGAAACGCAATTTTGCTGATCTGTGGACTGTACAGAAGTATCATGCATTTTGCCTGTTCTTGACAGGAATTGGAAGGACACTTCAGGTGAGAGAACAGATTAACATTGTTAGTATGAACCACACTTAAATCGAGGCTTCTTGGTCATGGCAGGAAGGGAGTTCAAGTTTAAGAATTTGGTGGTGCCTTCTCATGGCTCACAACATAGTAATGCTTCTGTGATTCTGGACTTGCAATGTCTTCTCTCTCTTGCATTATTAATCAGTCTCTTCAAGCCCCAGTGGTAAACTCTCAAACATTCTCAAAAAACTCTTTATGCTCATCTCGCTTTCCCTAGTTAAAAAAACAAACAAGAAAAAGTACAACTGTCAGACTTTAAGAATAACTTATTTTTTAAAAAGTCAAATTATAAAAGAAGGTATTCATGTTTGCTCTTGGAAACTCTTGCAAACCCCCTTCCCTATGTGAAAAAAATAACTGTCCCTATACCTTGTACACAAATCTGTGATTGGGCTCATAGTTCACAAAGCATGCAAGAACAATCTCACTATAACCGGGTGAACTTCGAGGTGTTTATGAAATTAGAGGACTTGCCATCACCACCACCACCACCCCAGCAATTCCAGAAGTCACTGCACATGCCAACTAAGGCCAATGAGACTGTTAATACACGCTTCATGACTTGAGACACATAAAAGAGGCTACTAATTATCAGTGTCATCCCTTTATTCCGTTGCTGAGACCTCTGTATTAGCTGTATTTTTACATGTGGCTAGAGGATGTATAAAAATCTTTAAAGTGCAAAGCTTTATAATGATCGCTCTACTATTAGACAAGATTTTACTCACTCTTCTTTTGATAGCAGAGAATACTCTAGAAGTCGTATTCTTCTGTATTTCTAAAATTCTAAGTAATTTCCTTAGAGACACTTAGACTGAATACATGGAATGAGAAAGAAAAAAGATAACAAGAAATAAAAAAAAATACAAATAAAAAAAATTTCATCAATTTCTTCAAATCCCTCTGTTTTAAACCTCAGGTAAATTCTACTAACTCTACAGACATTTTTCAAGTGTCATTGTTCAAAATAAATACAATTTAGAACCAAATCCTCAAGTAGAATTTTGTAGGAGCTTATTATTTATCAGGAAAAAAAATTTGAATAAGGAATAAATCAATGTTTACCCTTTTTTTCCAAATGGCATAGTTGTATTTCAGATGTTTGGTGATTAATCTATTTTTTTTTTCTAGAGGTTAAATGGTCTTAGTCAAATAGTGACCAACAAAGTAATTAACTTTTGTCGTTTGATTTACTGTATGACTTATTAAAGGTGACCTTAAATATTATCCTGTTCAGTGAAGACATACTTAAATTTACAAGATGATTTGCTCCTAACAATTTTGGAATGTATCTGCAATACAAAAATGTGGTATGTCTCTGGTATCTCATGATGCAGTGGGCAGCGTTGTAACAATACCCTCCTGGTAAATACAATAAACAGCTTTATTAAGCCATTTCTTATATGATTCCAAAGCCAATGCCTGTGCTGCGAATACAAAATATAGTTAATAAAAAGCAAATTTTAGATGATGAGGTAAGAAGCAAAAACATGCAGCTGTGGTATTTGCTTTTTATTTAATCCAAAAACAGGTTGTAAATTTTCTGGAACAGCAATTCTCAACCTGTAGACACGGACAGGATTATAACAGGAATGTATATTCGCTGCATATGTCTGTTGCTATCTGATTTTGGAATGTGTCTGAGGTTCGAAGGAATCTGATGTGGAATAGTGATACCCAATAGAAATATAAAGTAGGCCGCAAATGCCAGCCACACATGTAATTTTAAACTTTCCTGTGGCCACAGTAAAAAAAATAAAATGGAGATGTGAAAGTAATTTTAATATATTTTATTTAACCTAATATATCTAAGATATTGTCATTTTTACGTGCGATCAATATAAAATTATTAATGAACTGTCTTTTTTTTTTTTTGGTCTACGTCTTTGAAATCTTACGTGTATCTATTACCTACAGCACATTTCAATTTGGATGTGCCACATTTCAAGTGTTCGATATCTACAGGTGGTTTGTGGCTACCGCATGGGACAGTGCAAATCTAGGGAACAAATGCAACACTCCCGGCAACACTTTATGAATGCTATTTCTCTTTGTTGACCTAGTCATTAAGTATTTGGTGGCACTGAGTTGGAGATGGTCTTCCTTGATGATTACTAGTATTTCTGTGTGTTTTTTATTGTGGGTAATCAAAAGACATAAAGGTCAGCAGGTCTGGAATACAGTTTTCATCTGATGAGAAAGACTGTCTGGTGACAGAGGTAAGCCTGAATGGAGCACGTAATCTCCCACAAACAGGGAAGAGGAACTATCTACGGGGATTGTGGACATTTCCGATGTTGAAATGAGCAGCACTGGAGGTAGAAAGTCATCACATGTCCAAATGTCTTAGTGAAGTTGAGTATCTTTTGGATATATTTGAAAGTCATCTAGGAGTTTGTGGAATTTTAGTAATTCACGAGTGCTCTTCTTTCAAATGACATAGCAGATATTATAACTGAATTTTGTTTATATGTAATTATACTAATTTAAATACAATTTATTGTGTATGTGGCAAAAGCCAGAAATTGTCTAAAAACTTCTCCTGAGAATATGCCCTATCAAATGCAGATAGACGCCAGGCATGGTGGCTGGCGCCTGTAATCCCAGCAGTTTGGGAGGCTGAGGTGAGAGGATTGCCTGTGCCCAGGGTTTCGAGACCAGCCTGGGCAACTTGGCGAGACCTTGTCTCCATAATAAATTTTAAAAATAGCTGGAAGTGGTGGCACATGCCTGTGGTTCCTGCTACTCGGGAGGCTGAGGCAGAAGGATCAACTGAGCCCAAGAGGTTGAGGCTGCAGTGGTCGTGAAAGTGCCACTGCACTCCAGCCTGGGCAATAGAGTGAGATTCCTACTTTAAAAAAAATGCAGTTAGAATTTTTTGGCAGCTCAAAGGACAGTGGTTTCCTTGGTTGGAAAGAGGAGAGGCTGCTTTATTTTCCATCTAATCCCAGTGAATTGAGAAAAGCTCTTACTGGTGATTGCACAACCCATTGATCTACCTAGTGGGTGCTGAAGCTTTGAAGGTAGAGGCTGATTTGGTCTAAAGGGAACCACAAGATAGTTTAAACATTTTAGAGAAGCCCCCTGATGCTGGAGCGGGGGAAAGAGTGAATTGGTTTCTCCCCGTCTTCCTAACCTCAACTTTACACCCGACGCCTCCCATGGGCCAACCCTACATGTGGATGTATGTATGAACATAAATGTAGTGGGTAGCTGAAAAGCTTTTCAGGAAATCAGAACCAATGCTGAAGGCTAACCTAAATAATTCAGACACAAGAAATATCTTTTTTCTCATGAGCAAGCTCTCACTTCTAAAATATTTGAGTAATATTACTTACTCTGTATTTAAAATATTGGCATAGTTCTCAAGTTTGTCAACAAATCAGGAGGAATCAGTTTTTATTATATAGCTCATATTCATGAGAGGCTCTGAGATATTCTGAAATATTAATGCCGTGATGTCAGTTCAATTCACTATACATTTTCAAGTTAAAATATATTATTTACACTAGGGTGGCTACCTATATGCATTCCTTGCTATTTTCCAAAAGAAATCAAGAGTAAACAGAAATGCTGACTCTTCTTATTTATAATCTCTGGAGAAGTTATAGATTATTTTCCTTTTTTTTACATTAAAAGAAACTAAAATGAAGAAAATTTAAATCTGATCACAGTGATAGAGTCACCTGCTAGTACAGCCATATGGTATATTTCTTCCTGATGTAGTGGTTTTTTAAAAGAAATTCTTTTTCTTACATAGTAAAAATATTATTTCCCTACTTATTCGTTTTATATGTATGCATGATTATATGCATTGTTTGCATATTGCTAACAATCACTTGTATCTAGAATTTCATTCCATAAATAAAATTTCTAAGTGCATAAAGCATGAATAGGCAATGCAAATGGTCATTCGTTTCATTATTGGCTTAAAAAACAAACAAACACTTGACTACAAAGGAAACTCCATTTCCTTAGATTTCACAGGTTACTACTGCTCATGAGAGCTGTCCTTCCAATATGAAGATGTGAACAAACAAATCGCAATGAAATTACTTTCATATAAACCCACAGAACTTGAAGAAAAATCATATCTTGGGAACAATTAATGTTCTAAGTATTTCTAGGAAGCAGAATGTTAGATAATGCAATAATACTAGTTCACATATTTTTTTCAGTAGACACTCATAAACATTAGCATCTACCTATCCGTAAATGGGACATAAAAAATTAGATGAAGAAGTAACAGTCTGGTGATAAACAACGGGCGGTAAAATTGACCCATAAAGACAACAACAAAATACCGTGTGCACATGCACACAAATACACACACACAGACATACACACACACGCACACATGTAGAGATGTCTACCTATCTGAAACAAGAAGGTGATATTAGAAAGGGCTTTATAGAAGAGGAGAAGGACATGCTTGAGTTGAGTTTTAAATATTTAAATGTGATCGCCAGAAAACCATATAAGAGAAGTATGGTCCAAGCAGGGAGAATGTGATAGGCAAGGCTCAAAAGAAGGGAACAGAGGTTGCACTCAGGACAGTCAATGTATATACAGAGGCAGTGATGAACGATGAGGTAAGCAGTGGTCTCAACAAGGCAGATCTTGTTGGAAATTTCCTGAATAAAGATATTGATCTTATACTATATCTCTGCATTTGGAGTAGTTCTCATATACTAATCTGGAAAACACTTCTGTCTTCCAGGATATTGAGTTCATGTAATAAAAATCCATTCTCAGGCCACAGCCTGCATCCAAAAAAGTTTAATCCATGAATTTAGGAATTAAGAAAATAGACATTGGAAGGTAGGTTTCTTCCTCAGTCCAGACCCATCCAGGACCCCCAAAGGTTCATTTAGGACCATTCAGATCACCTGCAGATATAATTCTCTTGGATCTTAGAGATTATCACAAACTTAGGCTGAATATTTCATGACAGCAATGAATTTTTGCACACTCCTAACCCAATCCATCAGGCAGTCCTAAGTACTTCAAGACAGTTCAGAAGGCTGTGTAGTGTATGTGAAGGCTGCAAGCAACCGCCGGATGAAGAAAGGGCTAAGTCCTCCCTTATGGCAGGAGTTCGAGTGAATAACACTTAATTTCAGATCATTGTATTTGAGCCACTACTGTGTGTTAATACAGCAGACCAATGGCTATGTGGAATATAAAGCTGAGTAAGACATAAATACTACTCTCAAGTCACAGGACCCCAAATCAGATGGATGGTCTATGTTCATATGCCTGGCCCCATGACCAGTGAGTGATATTACAACTGGAAAGCAGTGGAACGAAGGATCCTTTTCCACTATTTTCTTTCTTTGTGTGTTCATGAAAATAATAATATCTACGAGGCAGAGTTTTCCCAAAGTTATGGTGAATCAGAATATCGGCATACAGAAATAATCTCTACCATTGGCTGTGGTCTCTTCCAACTGTTAGCCTTTAGACAATCTTTGGGTTTTCCAACCATGAAATGTGAACATGTAAGAATAAGAAAAAGAAAATAGCTCCATACATGCTGTCACCGGGTGTACCAATTACTTATTTATACCTAATAAACCACCAACACTTAGTGGTTTAAATTTAAAAAAATTTTTTTAATTCAAAGTTCTATGAGTCAGGTGGGTAGTTATCTGATCTCTACTGAGCTCACTTTAGCTGGTGGGTCAGAAACTCTCTAATCTAGAATGGTCTTACTCAGATGAGTACAGTTGACATATTGTTGGCCAGGGTGATGGAGATAACCACATCATGCTTCTCATTTTTCGACAGTCTACCTTGGTCATAGGGTTCCAAGATAGCAAGGATACCTAGGAAACTCCCAAGGTCCAGGCTCAGAATGGGCACAACATGACTTACTCTGCATTCTGTTGGCCATTCAAGTCATGTGGCTGGCTCAGATTTAAGAAGTAGGGAAATAAATGCTGTATACATTGCATGTGAAGATCATGAATACAGGATCTGATAGAGACTATGGCTGTTTTTGCAAGTTACCATGACAGGGGATTGATGGAGTTTTTAAAATAGCCCTGTGGACTTCCACATTTTTTCATCATATATCCTTTACAGTGCTGTATGATTTTATATAACAAAACCTGAAATGGTTTCTGGTGTCAGAAACAGGGTTATTGGCTACCTGAGTTTAGATTAGCTAAGGATACGCGAAACATGTTACAGGGTAGCTGAATTAACCAAGGATGAAAACAAAAATAATGACTTCCACAAACGTTCTGTATGATTGGAGAGTTTCTACCAAAGTCTAAAAGTACTCATTTGAAAACCTATGATCTAGGCTTCTCTTTGTTTTTCAGGCTTAAGATCTTGTTCTGTAACGTCAAGCATTCTCCAGCTGATCTCTAAATGTATGAAGAGAAGTTTCCCTTTCTAAAATTCTTCACTGCAGTTCCAATAATATGGCCAACTGCCTTCTTGATAGTTCCTGGCCCTGTCTCTTCTGAATGATGTTGTCCAGTTTTGCCATTGAGAGGCATCGTGACATGGCTCCGGGGATGTGGCATTAATGCTGCCCATGTTACTAGAACATTGACATTAGCCTAAGAATAAATGCCTGCATCTGTAACCAGGCCCTTCCTCCAGTGTGAGACAGAACTGTCTGGCATCCCTCGGATCTCTGCTAAAAAGCACACATTTCAAAACTGTCTGCCATCGGGTTCATGGGAGTACCGTAATTGTACACTAAGTCTGGAAGGAGCCCTGCTGGCGGCTGCAGTCCAGTTATGGGAACAAGAGTCAGGGATGATGATTTTGAGCATATGTTAGAGCCAGTTGTGGTGGGAAAAAGGCAGGGCTCCTGCGGCCCCTCTTGATCCTTCTGAGGTGAAAAGAACAAGATTTATTGCAAGTTCCATGTCCTTAAAAACAGGCCAGCAACCTCCATGCGTTCCTTTCCCGATTGAAAGCATGAGCACACGTTGTATATATAGCTCAGCCTTAGTAAAATAACTCAGCTGACCTATGTTTACATTTCACTGCTGGTGTCTCAAACATAATCAGGATGGGCCGAGTGGCCAGTCTGGGCAGACAGCATGGTGTTTGCTTGTTTCCTCCCTTGGCGCCTTAGACGTTAGCTTCCCTTCTGACTGGCATTAGTGTCAGCAGCTGTTCCTGCTGTCTGTGACTCCCCACCAAGAGCCTTCTGGTGACGATGGTGTTTTATCTCACTCATTCATTTATTCAAACATTACTGGAAATCTACTTTGCAATGAGTTTTTTTTTTTTTTTTAAATAAAAGCCCTCCAAAAAGATATGAATATTTTCTTATGTTTTGGCGCTAAAGATAAATAGATAAAAATCAAATATATTAGTTCTGTTTGCCATCCTCACAGCTTTTTGCTTGGAGACAGCAGAGTGCAGTGGAAGAAGGCCTAGAAGAGATGATGATGAACTCCTGTAACAAGCCTGCTGAACATTTTGACCCACGGATTGTGAACACAGTGTGACTTCGGTTGTGTCTCCCTGTGGTTGTCATCTTCTTGACCCCCAATAATTAGATGGTTTTACTTCCACCAGTGTCATCATAAGTTGACTGTCCCCTCTGGCTTGAGAGATGGCAAAAGTCAACTCTCTCTTGTCTCTCTTGGGCTCTGCAGAGGTACCCTGCTAGGCTACTATTTTGAAACAAGAAGAATGAACCTTGTTTCATTGTTACCTTCTTGATCATTCCTTGGTACTGCCTTCAAGCGGTGGCTTCACACTGCATCATCACCCACAGTGCTTCTTCCTTCTTCTGCTGATGTCCCCTGGGTAGCACTGTGCCACAGAACCCAAAGTCCCATGGTGACTCTCACGGTTCATGACCCACAAATGATTGACGACAAATGGTGATATATTCTGTGCCAAATCTTGGAATTTGTGCAATCCCAGTGCAATGCTCTTCTGACTCTACCACCAAAGCATGGATGTGACATTGTCAGATGGTTCTCCCAAAGACCTCACTGGGCCTGGGCTCAGAAGTAAGCATGCCCCAAACTTTCTCCCAAAGTCTGGGTGTCAGTCAAAGCAGTAGTTTTTTTCTAAAAAAAAATGTCCTTACCGATCTCTTCTCCTTTCCACTGTCTCTGAAAACATTTGACATCCTTAATCTGGGAAAGGGATTAAAGAGCCACGTTTTGTGTCATTTCCTTTGAAAATAGCATATGAGGATGAGAGTGTCTGACACACCCTCTGCTATCTGATACTTTTTTTTTTCTTCTGGTACTCAGCCGAAACCTGGGGCAAGCACAGTCCCAAGCTAACCTCCTATTAACACTCACTATATAACATTGCAGAAATAATTTAATTTTCTGGTTCTGCATTTCCTCCTTCATAAAATGAGAGGGTGGAAACTCAATCTCTAGGGTCTTTTGCAAATATCAGTTTGGGTGATTCTGCAGTTTTCTACAAACAGCGTAACACAATAGAAAACACATTGAGGTATTTGTCAAGAGATTGAATCTCAGCCATAATCTTATTGACAAATTTAATGACCTTAAACAAGTCCTAATTTTTCTAGAACTCAATTTTGTAATATGTAAAAGGGTAGGGTGAGGGGATGACAAGATTACTCATAAGAGTCTTTTACAAAGCCAAGCACATTGGCTCATTCCTGTAATCCCAACACTTTGAGAGACTGAGGTGAGAGGAATTCCTGAGCCCAGGGTATGAGACCAGCCTGGGGAACATGGCGAGACCCCATCTCTACAATTTAAAAAAAAATAGCTGGATGCGGTGGCACAGGCCTATAGTTCCAGCTACTTATGAGGCTAAGGTGAAAGGATCGCCTGAACCCAGCAGGTGAAGGCTGCGGTGACCACGATCATGCCACTGCACTCGAGCCTGGACAACAGAGTGAGACTCCAAAGAGTCTCTTCCAGAGACAAATTGTGTTTCTTTCTATTATCTATGGTTTCTGGATATGTCCTCAGTTACAAAGCCTTATTTTACCACACACCAAATAAGATTTAAGACAGGAAAAATATTGCAATTAAGCACAAACTTGGCTGGAAATCCTCCCAGCCAGCAAAAGCATAATAGAAAATGAAAAATGTAATATACTTCAATATTTTGAAAGGCTTCATGGCATGAGAACCGGTGGATACTTTTAGAATCTGAAAACTTTCTTCCTGATTCTGTCTGTGCCTCTTTCCCAGCTGTATAAGCACAGAGATATCACAAAATATTTCTGAACTTGATTAATAATAATATTTATTTAATGGAGTTGATCTGAGGATCATATGACATACATTTGAAAGTGATTTTCAAAGGGAAAGTATGAAAGCTGGTTATCACTGTGAACTACGTTAAATGACATAGAAACAAAACAATTGTTTTCCCTGCTTACCCAGAACGGTGGTAAGAAAACTAGTGATAAGATGCTAGTGATCGTCACCAGCACCTGCAAGGTGATTGCAGAGCAACTCATGACATAACAGGGAGCAAGAAGGGAATGGAACCCATAGTCTGGAGAGTTTGTCAAGTCTGAATGTTGACGAGGAATGTATTCCAAGACCTTGGTGAATCTGCTAACCAGAAATCTTTGTCCAGGCTCTTGGTTTTCTCTCAAATCACATTTCAGTCAAGTCACTTGTTTCCTGTGAATAACTTCATGTGAGTCATTGCAGCATTGACTAGAACATTCCTCTCATATTTTATCTTGTTTCCTAAGAGAGTAGAGTATGCTTGATACTGTCACTGGTCCAAATCTTCACTACAATAGACACTTCCTTACTTAATGTACCTAAAATTTCTGTTATTTGAATAAGAATCATCACTCTTTTAGACTACTTGATATTTGCTTGATTTCAACTTCAACACTAGGCATTTTTTTCGGGGTAATTTTAAAGAAAATCTGGTTTTTTTATTGTTGGTTTTTTTAACCTCTTTAAAAGAGTTATTATGGAAATTTATTTACTATGTAAGTGAGATATTTTCATTCTGTAGTGTATGACTCAAATTCATTGTTTTTCAAAATGGAAAATATCATCTTTAACATCCTAACATCCTTCTCAACTGTCAAAGTTTTACTCCCATAGCTAGTATTCCTCCCAATAATCCATTTCTCTATTAATTCAATTTCCCTTTGCCTGTTCAGATAACTTCACACCTCTCTCCTCAAAACCCCCACACCTGCCTTCTCCCTTCAGCTGATAATCTCACCTTTTAATTAATTGAGAAAACAAAAATGATAAGACCAGAATTCTCCATCTTCCCAACACCAATTACTCATCCACCCAGTGACTCACCTGTGATCACCTGCTCCTGCCCATGTCCCCACTTTCTTGGTGGAATAATTCCCCCTGGGAGGCAAACAGTCTTAGAAATCCCTCTTGGGACCACATATTTATCTTCCTTTAATGGCACATTTCTCTGTCACTTTTTTTTTTCTTCTAAACTTGTTGTGACTACTTATGTACTTTCCCTCCCATTTGCTCCTGAACCCAAACATTCTTATCCTGGTTAACAATGACCTTCATCTTGCGAGATCAGTTAAGTGTGTTTATGTTCTCATATTTCCCAAATGAATCACTCTTAGTCAGATTTTTCAGTTGGTTGTTATGTCCTCAAATCTGCTTTCTCATCTTCTGGGAAACCACACTCCCCTTTGTTTTCTGTCATTTCAACTCTTCCTTCTCAGTCTAGGTTGTTGACTGTTTTCCCCAACCTAAATATTAGAATGGCCCAGAGCTTGGCTTACACCTATATTTCATTTCGCTATTTACACATATCTCATCCACTATTATAGTTTTTAAAAAATGCAAATATAGATACCTGGCTAATTTATATCTTAGGTCCCCATCGCTACAATAATAAGTCCAGACTTCTATATCTAGAAGCTACTCAATGATTTTCATTAAAAATTTAAAAAAGACTCCTCAAATTTAACAACAAGACAAGGTTCTTTTTTCCCCAATCCCTAAGCCATTTCTTCCTTGCTCTCCCCATCTCATACTGCCCAGACTCACCTTGAACTCCTGGGCTCAAGTGATTCACCTGCCTCTGCCTCCCAAGTATCTAGGACAACAAGCATGCACCACCCATTATGATTCTTCATGTTATCCAGCAAGGGAGTGGAAGGGACACTCAGGTGCTCAGATCAAAAACCAAGAAGTCATCTAGGATTCTTATCTTCCCCTTATATTTCACATCCACTTCACCAGCAAGTTGACTTGGTTTTATATTGAGAATATAACTAGCTCATTTTTCTCCAACTGAACAATGTCATTTTGGTCTAGGTTATTCTTCTCTTACTTAGACTTAAGCAATAGCCTCCTAACTGGTATCCCTGCTCTACCCTCAAGTGTACTCAATTCATTTTTCATTGA
>CAUYQG010145169.1:0-13473 GCA_963574415.1 Tarsius wallacei | reverse complement strand
CCACGCCCGGCTAATTTTTTGATTTATTGTAGAGATGAGGTTTCGCCTGCCCAGGCGGGTCTCGAACCCGCGGGCTCAGGCAATCCACTCACCTCAGCCTCCCAAGGCGCGGGATTACAGGCTGAGCCACCGAGCCCGGCGTCTTTCTTTTTTTAATCTCACTCAAATTGCTCTTTTTAAATGCCCTTAGTTATTATCATGACTTTAGCTATCATATGGTTCCCAAATCCATATCTTTGACCCATATATTTCTAATGAACTCCAAAACAATTTAGTTAATTTCTTATTGAACAAATCCATGTACATATTCCACAGGGACATCAGACCCATCATGTTCAAGATGACGCTCTTTTTAAACCTTGATTTAAATATGTTCTTCTCATATAAAGTCACACAAACCAGAAACCTTGGATGCACCGTATCTCTGCTTTGTTTCCTCACCACAATCAAGTCATAAATACTAATAATTATATTTCCCTCACATGTTCCTTATCCATTTTCTCCAAGCCCCTCACCCCCATGGCTACCAACTTAATTCAGGTACTTACTTCTATAACGAGAACACATAGACTCTTCAAATTGCTTAGGTTCACAGTTTCCAGTTTTATTCTCTTAAACAGTCCTTCACATTATCCAAAAAGTACTGCATCATTCTATTCCCTATTTACAATGAAGTTCAACAGAAGTTTGATCAGGAACTCCTTTTCCAGTATCATTCTTTTGCTGTGCCTCGCCTTCCACCCTGAGGTACAGTCTGGCACCACCGTTATTCATCCTATGTCTTCAAATAAGGTACCAACTCTTCCTTGGTCCCACAGTATACTATGCACACTTGTATCACAATCCCTAGGTTGTTTATAGCATGGCTCACTTTGTAGGGAGACTGTAAACTTCTGGGAGATTGAGACAGTATCTTACCAATGTTTGCTTCTTTGGTGTCTAGAACAATGTGCACAAAGAGCAGATGCTCTGTAAATGTAAGTTGAATGAGTGAATTAATAAATAAGTGAAACAATTAATTATTAAGTACCTACACATGGATAACTGTGGATATAAAGTATTCATTTGTGGATAATTGAAAAACATCTTAGCAATATTTTATTTAGTTCTCCAGTTTTAGGTAGTTAATTAAATTTATTTTAATTTGTAAAGTGCTTCAGCTGTCTTTCCTAACCAAAGTACATAGCTCCTAAACTATTCTTATCACTCTTTCAGAAGTCCCAGGACAATTTTTCCTTGAGCTTCATATTGTTCATAAAAATATACCTGCTTTGGATCCTTTATAGTCTGTGAGCCAAAATAATAGTATACTTCCTTCACTCCTTTGTAACCAGTAAACCGTGTGTCTCATATATTAACAACCTACCTCTCTCTCTAGTGAAGAACAAAATGTGTCCTGATCAATGAATTTGGATGTTTCCCTCTAAAACATTTCCCAACAAACAAGCACACAGTTGCGTACACAAAGACATAAACATACATATAAGAGATACCATCAGAACACTTTTTTTCAAGAAATCTTCTGTGCTTTATTATGTGAATATACTTACAACACCCCAGTCTGCACCATCATTATATCAAAGTTTCACTGAACTTCATGAGTATATAATAGTAAGAATGTGAGTTAGACATTCACTGCCCTCTAAACACTAGGGCTTCTACCATGACAGCTCTTCACGGTCAGCTTTACCTTTGATTCTGTCTTCCTACACTCTATATATGAAATCTCAGGTACTACATAGAATGGCCTCAGAATCTTTTTCACCATAGTGTGGAAAGGTTGATAAAAGTAATTTTTTGTACCTACCAGTGTCCAAGTAAGAATTGCCTAAGGAGGAGGAAATTGTCAGGCCATTATCACATAAGTTCCACTTAATACATATGGGACAAGACTTAGATCGACGAACCCATCACCATCAAAATACTTGGAGTGTAATTTACAATGCGGCCCCAGGAGTATATATGCTTTTATTACTATAAGAGTTTCATGTATAGGGATCCAGCTGGATATTTCATAATCACCTGCCAGCTACTTTTCTTCTGAACATCCATCTCCAGGGCCCAGAGAAATGCAGTAAGAGAGTCAAACAACTTTTATTTCTCCTGGTAGATGTGGAGTCGGAGTTCTGTATATCCTGGATCCCTCAGGGATCTTTTGTTGCCCTCAGGGACAATATGGGAAGGCTTGGGTGGAGGTGACCCTTCCATAAAACCTGTACTGCTGGTGCTCCCAGTGAGCAGGCCACAGCCCCTGCATCAGCCTGCCTTAAGAAGACAAAGACGACTCCTACACCAGGGAAGTCCCTTTTTCAGAGGCTGCCAGAAGAAGTAAGATCATTAGCTCTGACTTTCAAAAACTCTCTGTATAATTAAGTATAAACCTAATCATATTTTGGACACAAGACCAGGCTTGTACTGCAGTGAGTAAAGGATCTTTTGCAAAGTATGGCAGTTTAGAGAAGTTAGGATGTGGAGGGAGGAAGGACTTCAGAAATCAGTATATTGAATGACAGGTACAAGGTCAATTTATGGGTAGACAGTTTTCTGGGCCTAAGAGGGTTAGCATTTGCAGAGGTGGAGTCATAAGCTGTAAAGTTCGAATGGCCTCCTGATCATTTAGCGTTTGTATACTTCTATTAAACATCTAGGTTTTCCCTTTCTGTATCCTGTGGCCATATGACTCGTGAAATGGTAGCCAGAGAAGATGAAAGAAAAGTCTAAAAACTTTAGTAAAACCTAGGATATTTCCTTTGAATGTTATTCCTAATGTAATGCCTATCATCCATCCTTCCATCCATCCATCCAACAACTGTAATAAACACTGTCCCAGAAACATCATCTACTCAGAACCAAGGAAACAGCTCTGCACAGGGGAGAGGTAGAGAAAGGAGCAGCTGTTAACTCATCACATGTATAACCACTTGCTCTGATCTTGTATCAGAAATTACTTCTATGAATGCTGGCCACATCCATGACATACTCTTTGTGCTTACGCAGAAGGAACACAGACAGATTTTCCTGAGTAGCATCAGGACATAAAAAACTTAATGCAAGCTTGTTTGCCTAAAACTAGTAAACATAGGGAAAAAAAGTTCCTTGAAATCGCATTTGTAAATGTCATTCCTTAATTCATGCATTCATATATTTTTTCTGATCACTTATTGAGCAGCTGCTGTGTGTAACATATTCTGTACAAGTTATAAATAAGAAAAATCAAATGATGAGGTGAAAGAGAACAAAATATAAAGACTGAACAAATTAGAAAGTAAAAATACATGAGAATATGGCTATTGTCCTTTTTTAATAATAAAATGACTAGTCATTCAGGAAACAGAATTTATGTCTATAGCTACCATCATAATAGTAAAAATGTGGATCTTATAGTCAAAGATAAATAAAATTCTTTGAAAATGGAAATCGTATATGACACTTACACTAGTAACCCGAACTTAATTTTCTTTCTGATTCGTTGTGGCTTAAAAGATTTGACATAATGACTCTGAAAACAGATCGGTGACTAAATCAATACACTGTGTGTCCCATAAGCTCTCTCTTTCTATTTAATGACTAATCCAAATCTTCCTTTGCTCCTCAGCACATATTTCACTGCCAAAACAGTGACCAATACAGACACTGTCTCAAGGGCATGACGGAAAACCAGACATGGCTCACAGAATTCATTCTTCTGGGATTTCCACTCAACTCAAACATGCAGATGCTCCTCTTTGGGCTCTTCTCCCTGTTCTATGTCTTCACTCTGATAGGGAATGGGGTCATCCTGGGACTCATCTGGCTGGACAACAAACTGCACATGCCCATGTACTTCTTCCTTTCACACTTGGCCATTGTTGATATCTCATATACTTCCAACAATGTCCCCAAGATGCTGGCAAACCTTCTGAACAAGAAAAGAACAATCTCCTTTTCCCCATGTATAACGCAGACTTTTTTATACATGGCTTTTGCTCACACTGAGTGTCTCATCTTGGTAATGATGTCCTATGATCGGTATGTGGCCATCTGCCACCCTCTGCAATACTCTGTCATCATGAGCTGGAGAGTGTGCATGGTTCTGGCTGTCGCTTCCTGGGCATGTGGCTCCCTTCTGGCCCTGGTTCATGTGGGTCTCATCCTGAGGCTGCCTTTCTGTGGGCCTCATGAAATCAACCACTTCTTCTGTGAAATCCTATCTGTCCTCAAGCTGCCCTGTGCTGACACCCGGCTCAACCAAGTCGTCATCTTTGCTGCTTCTGTGTTCATCCTTGTGGGCCCCCTGTGCTTGGTGCTGGTCTCCTACTCGCGCATCCTGGCGGCCATCCTGAGAATCCAGTCTGGGGAGGGCCGCAGGAAGGCTTTCTCCACCTGCTCCTCCCACCTCTGTGTGATAGGACTCTTTTTTGGCAGCGCCATCGTCATGTACATGGCCCCTAAGTCCCGCCATCCTGAAGAACAGCAGAAGGTCCTTTCCCTGTTTTATAACCTTTTCAACCCTATGCTGAACCCCCTCATCCACAGCCTGAGGAACGCAGAGGTCAAGGGTGCCCTAAAGAGAGCATTGAGGAAACAGAAATCAAGGTGAAGGATGTTAGAGAGAGTCTCGGGGGTGGAAGAATTGCTCTCTATGAGGCTAGTGGGAATGCTAATGTAAATGCCTTAAAGTCTCATCATTTACATTTCTGATATCAAGAACATATATTGATCAGATTCTGTCTCTAAACATGGGGTGCTATCCAGACCACAAAGTATAGGAAGAAAGGCACAGAGAGCACAGGCCACAGAGAGAAAAGCCAAGTGGGGCAACTCGGGAGCAAAGAGTCATAAACTTCGTTATCTCACATTCATCTTAAATTCCTCTATGATTTTCATCTCCGGTACTGTCATAAGTATATGCTAATAATCAATTCCATATTGCATGTTGCTACAAGAGTATACCTCTAAAACATAGAATAAATTCTGACCTTGATTAAGCAACCCCCCGTTGGGTATGTAATAAAAACCAAGAGTAGAGTCAATGCCTAGTCTGGAATTTAAAATTTAAGAATGGTGACATTAGTACTGGAATTCGTCTGAATGAGCCTAACACATATATTTCTGCAAAAAAGCTAAGTTTAATTTAGGGATTTTCTTTTTCTTGGTATAAAAAGCAGAGAAATATCAGGGTGTTAGTTTCATTTCACTTAATTCTGCACCATTTAATTTTTGAGAGCTTGGAAGGAATTTGCATTTAGAATAAATATGAGAGAAAGTTATTAGGGAGAGTTACCTTTTCTAGAATTCAGATTACAAAGCTGGGGGTAGACAATTTACTATTATGGTGATTACACAAAATATCATAGGAGTAAGAAAATACTACAAAGGAAGAAAGCACCAAGGGAAACTGATAGCTTGATGTAACATTGCATACTGCACTGAAAACTAGTCACATGACAAATCTGATAAGGAATTTTAGGAACTTCAACAAAAACTTAAAGGCCACCTACTCCAGGTGATATAAAGCAATTTTTCTGGACCCAAATGGTCAGGATGATGTGGAAGAGTAGCTTGTTTTATTTATTATTATTATTATTTTTTTTTGAGTTGGAGTCTCACTCTGTCGACCAGACTGGAGTGTAGTGGCCGCTCCTGGCCACCGCAGCCTCGACCTGCTTGGCTCCGGCAATCCTTCCGCCTTAGCCTTCCGAGTAGCTGGACTACAGGCACGCGCTACCACGCCCGGCTAATTTTTTGATTTATTGTAGAGATGAGGTCTCACAGGCTCAGGCAATCCACTCACCTCAGCCTCCCAAAGCGCGGGATTACAGGCTGAGCCACAGCTTGTTTTATTTTAACACAAGTTTGGGACCTACGTGATCAGCACAGCATGATAATATGATTTCTTTAACACAATGAGTATAGTATCTTTTTGAATTCTCTCCTCTCCTTCTCTACCCTTATAGTATTGGGAGCTGTTCAATTTATGAAATATGACAATATTATATTATCTACCATTTGTAGACTTTTCTATTGTTTTCACCTTAATTCTCTCATATATCATTATCACACCATATCTTTCTTCCTCTATAAAATAAAGAAACAAATAGGAAACTTTTTCATTCCATTCTCTCTCCTGACACACTATTTTCCTTTCAGTTCTCAAAAAGCCTAGTTGCTGATTATTCTAGCTATTCGTTTATCTGGGTAAAAGTCTCTGGCAGTTATCCTAGTCTTTATACCTCCATAGCATGAGGATATTTTCAGCCCACGGAAACCCACAGACCTTACTCTGCCCATCCCAAAGAAAACAATTTGAAAAAAGAAATAAATGCTGGCTCTAAAGTTAACTTTCAAGCATTATGGAACTATTGTATGCAGAATTCTAAAGCTAGGAAAAAAGGGCAATATTTTTTATATAAAAAGACTTTCTAACTATGCCTGGAAAAATTATTATATTATCTAAAATATGTATACTTTTTATTATGGTTAAAGCCCTAAGAAAGGGAAGAGGAAACATATAGAATAGTTTCTTTCAAATGAAACACAAACCATAGATTTGGATTCAGAATTTTTCCTCTAGGGTGATTAAAAAAATCAGAGGGTAATGTTAGCTCTATGTCTGTCCAAAAATGCTTGGGAAAGAATAGACTGAAAAGATAAACCTTCTGCAGAAGGTGACTAGTATAGCTGCATTATTAAGAAATGTCTTCTTGCAGGTCTGAGAAGTGGCTCTGATTAAAAAAAGTATATATTTAATAAATTATAAAAAACCCTGAGTATATGAAGGATTTCTATTAACTCTTTCAATATTTGAGTTTTAGAATTTTAATAAATAAGTTATATTTTGGTATTATGAGCTCTTTATACTTTTCAATATTAGTTAATGTTCAGAAGGCTGAGGACAAGTGGAGAAAGATGCATTACTTTCTACTGGAAGTTCTGCCATAATATTTCTTTACAGATGTTAATCCTACTTATCTTTCATCAATAGCACAATGAGGTAGATACTATTTTCCCTGTTGAATAGATGAGGAAACAAAGTTCAGAATGATTTAGTAACTTGCCCTACACCACACAACCAGTAATAAAACAGAGTTGAGAGTTAAACATGGATTGTACTAATTGCAAACCCACACTTCCTTTCAGCTTTCTTCCTACAACATCATGTATTTTAGCTCAACATGGGTTAGGTTCATCTTCCCCATGATGGGCCAGAGTCCAGAACAAAAAAGAGCTTACATCATTACAGCCAAAGCCTTAACACCAGAAAGAATATACCCTTTAGCCAGTCCATCTTTGGGGGATCCATTAGCACCTTTGATAAAAGTAGAATCCCTAGCCTTAGTGGCTTAATCATTCCCCACTAGCAAATTCCTTTCCATGCTTTTCTGCTAAATCACATGGTCCCATAGAGGGCAAATCTGAATGGGAGGCACCATGCTGTCCTCGGTATCACATCTTACCTGTAATTCTTGTCTTCTTTCTATCATCAAATTTATCCATCTGTCAAAAATGTATTATAGAATAATAATACTAAACCATTAATGTAAGATCCTGGTCTGATGGGTGCATATACATGATGGAATATTACACAGCCAAAAAGAAAGAAAAAATTATGAACTTCACAGCAACTTGGATGGACTTAGAGCCTCTAATACTGTGTGATCTATCACAGAAACAAAACACTGAGTACCATGTGTTCTCACTCATAAGCAGACCTTGAACGATTACCATAATACTATGAGAAAGGGATTGGTAGTAGTGGGAAACTGTGGGGGAGGGGGCACATCTCATCAACAAGGGTACCTGCATGATGAACATTTGCATACCTAACCCTGAATTGTACCCCACATCTTTAAAATAAAAAAAAAATTATATTTTTGGGACGTATCCATTGCATGCAGCTTGTTTTATCCATTTCCATTGTTTATAGTTTTATTTTTAATGATATACAATAATTTTTTTTTAAAAAAGATCCTGGTCTAAATAGAGAGCCCAAGAGCTAGTCCAAGATAATCCCTATCTTTAGATGAGAGAAAAGGCAAGGGAGGGGAGAGAAATGAGAAAGAGGAGGGAAGGGAAGGGGAGGGCAGGGGAGGGGAGGGGAGGGGAGGGGAAGGGAGGGAAGGGGAGACAGGTGGAGAGAAAGAACCTGGTCTTTGAATTCATTGTCAGAAGCTTCCAAGAAAAACTGCAAAATAAATTCACTTCTGATGTTCATTTTATGCCTTTAGGAAGGAGGAATCTGATAAAGACTTTATATTTTTATGTTTCAAATGCATAAACAGATTTTTTATGGCATGACATGGAAACTATTTTATATGGCCAAAGAACTAAAAAGAAAATGATGGTCGGACTCGGTGGCTCAAGCCAATGCACATTGGGAGGCTGAGGTGAGTGGATTGCCTGAACTCACGGGTTTGAGAACAACCTGGGCAATTTGGTGGGGCCTCATCTCTACAATAAATAAATAAAAATTAGCCGGGTGTGGTAGCATGCCTGTAGTTCCGGCTATTTGAAAAGCTAAAGTGGAAGGATCTCTGAGCCCAGCAGGCCACTGCACTCCACCCTGGGCAATGGAGTGAGACTCCAACTCGAAGAAGGAGGAGGAGGAGGAGGGGAAGGGGGAGCGAGAGGGGGAGGAGGAGGAGGAGGAGGAAGAAGAGGAAGAAGAAGAAGATTAGAAAATAACAGATCCTCAAAAATAGCAATTATAAATATTAGAAATAAAGCATATGTTCTATTCTGACTGAGTTTTCTGAATTAAAAAATAATCAGCAAACAGGATAAGTCTTAGACTAAGTACATTCGAAGAAAATATTTGGGAAATAGAAGATTGACTTGCAAAATTTACCAAAAATGCAACACACTACTTTTTAAGAAAATCGAATAAAAAGCACATAGACATTGAGATACAATATCCATTTATACTATAGTAATACAAGAATCAGGAAGAAAATGGGATAGGATGTTATTGTTGAAATGTTTTTTTCTGTTTGATGAACACATAAATTCCCAGAGCAGAAGAGTGTTCTGAGTATCAAGCTGTAAGAATAAAAACAGATTCATATCTATACATACTATAATGAAAGCACAGAACATTTAAGGAGGAACAAAAAGTAATAAAAAGCTTCAGAGAAAAAAAAAGATTAGTTACAAAAGAATAACATGGTAACAGCAAACTCCCACTCAGCAAAACAGATGCCAGAAGAAAATATTTAAAAATATGTAAAATTACAATTTTTCATTCAGTTAAACTATCATTCAAAAAAGAAACATTAAAATGTTTTCAAAGTCCAATGAAGATTATCTCCCATTGGTCTTCAATAGAACTATTGATGGATATACTTGGATAGGAAAAAAAGTGAAAACAGAGTGAGTTTATAATATAAGAAGGTACATGCCAAGCACAAAAGTTGATAAGACATGTTAGTAAATTAAACTATTGAATGTAAACGAGATAGCTTTAAAAAAAGAAAACTCTTAGCAGCCATAACAGTTTGATGTAAATAATACCAATAAATAATTTTTATTTTCTTTCAGCACTATACTTTTTTAAATTTAATTTTATCTTTATTTTTTTCCTTTCTTCTCTCTTTTAATATTTTTATTTTAAAGTTGTGGGGTACAATTCAGGGTTAGGTATACAAATGTTCATTATGGAGGTGCCCTTGTTGATGAGGTGTGTCCCCCTCTTCGCTGGCAGAGTCTCACTCCTGCCAATCCCACCTTCCCCTGCCCAGCAGTTTCCCACTACTGCCTATCCTTTACTTAAAGTATTACGATAATTGTTCAAGGTCCACTTATGAGTGAGAACATGTGATACTCAGTTCTTTGTTTCTGTGATACATCACTCAGTATTACAGACTCTAAGTCCATCCAGGTTGCTGTGAAGTTCATGATTTTGTCCTTTATGGCTGTGTAATATTCCATCACCTATATGTACCACTTTTTTTTTATCCAGTCCTCTTTTGATGGGCAGCATGGTTGGTTCCATGTTCTTGCTACTTTTTTTAATTTTAAAGATGTGGGTTGCAATTCAGAATTAGGTCGATAAGTGGTCATCATACAGGTAAAGTTTGGGCCCCCCTTTGTTCCCCACTTTGCCTAGTTTGAGACCAGGGTCCCTTATTGTTGTTATGTGCCCCTCTTCCTCATCATGATAAAGCTCTTGACATGATTAGAAAGATGAAAATCTGAATAACTGTAGACTGCCTTATGAAAATGTACAATTTAGAGTGTGTTAAAAATGTAAATGTAGACCACATTTGCCACCTTCAAGCCCCCACCTCTGCAGCAGGTATAGCAGTCAACAGGTCTGCCATCTACCCCTTGGTGGCTCTACCAGCCTTGCAGCTTAGAGACAAGACCTGCTGTCCTAGTGACTACAGCCATATGAGTCACCATTATCAGTCTCTGTCAGCTCAGCACCTGATCCACGTAATCTTCACCCAGTCACAGCTGAGGCCACTGATAGTTGGGCTAACACAGGGAGCACAAATTTTGTTTGTTTAATGTGTAACTATATAGGTGTAATACATTTTATAATAATTGTCCATTTTCTTATGACTTTCTTCTTTTGAGTTTTTGTCGTGTACTTTTAATACTGAACTGTGAATTTTTTTTAAAAAATTTTATTTTAAAGATGTGGGGTAAAATTCAGGGTTAGGCATACAAATGTTCATTATGCAGTTACCCTTGTTGATGAGGTGTGTCCCCCCACCCCCGACAGTTTTCCACTACTGCCAATCCCTTTCCTATGGTATTACAATAGTTGTTCAAGGTCACTTACAAGTGAGAACATGTGATACTTGGTTCTTTGTTTCTGTGATAGATCATTCAGTATTATAGACTCTAAGTCCATGCAAGTTGCTGAGAAGTTCATAATTTTGTCTTTCTTTATGGCTGTGTAATATTCCATCATGTATATGTATCATTTTTTATCCAATCCTCTTTTGATGAGCAGCGCAGTTGGTTCCATGCTTTTGCTATTATGAATAATGCTGTAATAAACATGTGTGTGCAGGTATCTTTTTCATAGAATGATTTGAGTTCCCAGGGATACTCTCAGTAGCGGGATTCCAGGACCTTACAGAAGGTCAATTTTGGTACTAATTTACACTCCAACCAACAGTGTAGAAATGTTCCCTTTTCCCGGCATCCTCTCCAGCATCTGTTGTTTTTTGAGTTATTGATGATGACTATCCTGACTGGAGTTAGGTGGTATCTCAGTGAGGTTTTAATTTGCATTTCTTTGATGACTGGTGAGGCTGAGCATTTTTTCATGTATCCGTTGGCTGCTGGTATGTCTTCTTTTGAAAAGTATCTATTAGGGACTTCCGGCAAGATGGCGACCGGGCAGCTTGGTCTGTGAGACCTCCGCAAAAGAGGACACAGAAAGACTCGGGCACTCTCCCTGGGGGCCTGCTGTTCACACGGAATTTGGCCACTGACACCACAGAAGCAACACAGCGGCCCGGCAGCCGCTGCCCTCGCTGCTGCAGCTGCCGTGATCTGGACCCCTGCCGCCACCACGGTCTAGGCACCTGCTGCGGCTGCCGTTACTGTCGCCATCGCCACCTTTGTCTGAGGTGATTCATGCCTTCGGACTTTGGAACCTCTGCTCGCAGGATCTGCTGAGATCACCACTACCACTACTGCCACTGTGACATCGGCTGAGCTTGGATCTCTTCCTGTGTGCCTTGGGACCAGGCTTCCATTTCCGGCTTCTTGCTGGCTCCCTTTCTGGCTCCCTCCCTGTGGGGACGAGCTGCTGAGATAAAGATCATCTGGAGCCGTGAGATAGCACCACCTACTGGTGACTCAAGGTAACAACACCAAAAGGGGAAACTGACCCTGTGAACAAACTTACCAGCCTGAAAAAACAGCCAGAAATCAGAGCTGAAAGGACATTGAACTTAAACGAAAAGTCTCAGAGTGTGCTTGATTGGTTCTGTTAGTTTAGTAACTCGACTCTATTCCTTTTGTTTTGGCCCTTTTTTTGTTTGTTTGTTTGTTTTCTATTTTGTTTTCTTTTTTACTTTCTTTTTCCTTTTCTTCTCTCTGTAAACAATATCTTTATAGAGAGGAATAGCACACCAATAAGAAGATTGGTTAGCTTGTATGTTAGCAGCAATGTATGTTTTAGGGGTTTTTTTGTATCGGAATTGGTCAGTTTGTAGCCGTGGTCTACTGTTTTTATCCGTTTCAGTTTTTGTCTCTCTCTCCATTTGTTAGTACACCCGTCTGTTCTCCCCCTTACCCTTCTCTCTTCCCACCCTCCTCTCCACCACACTGTCTGCTCCATTCTCTTCCCTCTGTTAACCTCATTTTATTTCAGGGAGTAAACCTACAACCCTACTGCATGGATAGATTCCAAGACAGTGGGAAGTGGGTTTCAGATTATCCACACACCTGTCGGCAGATACCAGATACCAGGACCTGCAGATAGATTTTGAATCACAGCTGCCCCCCATAAGTAAATCTCAAAAGTCTAAAAAGGGACCACCCCCAATCTACAGTGCAAGTCCAGAATCGAACAAAGTAAGAGGATATACATAAAGAAGAATAGGAGATTGAACAAACAGAAGTAAAAGCAACCCCTTCACTGCTGAATAACAGAATTAAAGAAGATGGTGACGTGGAGGAAAGGAAAAAGTAGGGTGGAAAAAACAGCACAAATGAAGAAAAACCAAAAGAAGAATATAGGTCTCACACAGACCCCTGGGAGGTCAGACACTGAGAAAACAGACTTCGGAACACAAACAATGAAGAGCCCCCAGAATGACTGGTCACATGCAACAAACCTAGACATCAGACATTAATAGAGAGAATAATAAAAATTGAGGAGAGTGGAGTTGGACAGACTCAAAAAAGCATATTTAGAAAAAAAAAAAGAAAAAAAAATTGAGGAGAGACAAGAAGAAAATAGGAAAGAGCTGATGGCAGAAATAACAGCAGTAAAGAATACTGTGATGGAAATAAATAACAAACTAATAAGCGTGGAAAGCAGAATTAGCCAAGCAGAAGAAAGAATCTCAGAGCTCGAAGACCAAAACACAGAACTAACCCAAACTGTCAAAAACATAGAAAAGACGCTTAAAAAGACAGAACAAAACCTTCAAGAGATGAATGATTACTTCAAGAGCCCCAGCCTAAGAGTTGTTGGCCTTCCTGAGGCAGAGAGAGAGATGGAGTCCACACTGGAACAAACATTTTATGAAATCCTTCAAGAAAACTTCCCTTATCTCATCAGTGATGCAAAAATTCAAACACAAGAGATTCAGAGAACCCCTGCAAGACATTAATAGAGAGAATAAAAAAAATTGAGGAGGGACAAGAGGAAAATAGGAAGGAGCTGATGACAGATGCACGGGGCCCAACCATCAACATCCTTTGAAATAAGTGATGTATAGATCACTGATTATAATGCACATCTGTTATCTACACCAGGATTGGTGGATTAAAGGGATAGCAGAAATTTATACTTTAAGCAACCAT
>CAUYQG010145168.1:0-32614 GCA_963574415.1 Tarsius wallacei | reverse complement strand
GTGCAGTGGCTGCTCCCAGCCATCACAGCCTCGACCTGCTGGGCTCTGGCGATCCTTCCGCCTTAGTCTTCCAAGTAGCTGGAACTACAGGTGCGCGCTACCACGCCCGGCTAATTTTTTGATTTATTGTAGAGATGAGGTCTCGCCAAGTTGCCCAGGTGGGTCTCGAACCCGCGGGCTCAGGCAATCCACTCACCTAAGCCTCCCAACGCGCGGGATTACAGGCTGAGCCACCGAGCCCGGCTTCTGCCACAAGCCATGTACCCTTGCCCAGAAATCTCTCCTGGCATGCTTCTCAGCCAAGAAATGGGGGCAGCATGAATTTCCCCATGACTACTTTTTTGTTTGCTTTTGTTTTGTTTTGTTTTGAGTTGGGGTCTCACTCCATCACCCAGGCTGGAGTGCAGTGGCACGCTCATGGCCACCCCAACGTCGACCTGCTGGGCTCTGGCGATCCTTCCACCTCAGCCTTCCAAGGAGCCGGAACTACAGGCGTGCGCTACCATGCCTGTGGCTAATTTTTTTTATTGACTGTAGAGACAAGGTCTTGCCAAGTTGCCCGGGCTGGTCTCAAACCTGCGGGCTCCCAAAGTGCTGGGATGACAGGCTAAGTCTTGTGGAGATGCACTCTGATGCCTGGCCATCAGCTGCATCTTGTGCTTTGGAGCTGGGATCTGGGTATGTGCGTAGAGTGAGGAGCTGATGCTCAGAACAGTAGAGATGGCTGTGTGCCTGCCCTCACTGTGAGGAATGGGCTTGCTACTCCCGGGTCGACTTTTCCGAGCCACCTTTGTAGATATATGTGTGGATGGGAGTCCCTGTGTGCCACTCACACATGCACGCACACACACACACACACACACACACACACACGTTCACTCATGTGCCCACTCATGCATGTGCACCTAGCCATATGCATCCACCCCATCTGCCCACTTCAGTCCCAGCCACTGCTCCCAAACTCAGCCCTTGCTTCCCTCTGTGGATAGCCAGCTCAGCTACAGCCATGTCAAACTGTTTTGTGCTTACTCTTTACCACCTGCGCAGGTGCCTGAGAAATACACTTTCTGGGAGGAGCGCAGGAAGAAGTGGCCAAGGCAGGAAGGAAGGAAGGAAGGCTTCATGGTCGCCTGTCATGGGGCCATATAGCAGAAGCCCGCTGACTACTCAAGTGTCTCTGTGCGATCACTGCATAAATCACCCTTTCCTTGAAGGTCAGCAGTCATCGAAAGACACAGTGTCTGCAGGGGCCGCACCTGTGGGCCGAGGGCTGTGGGGTCACGAGGGCGACTGAGTGGTTCTTCCCGGCCCGCCTCCTCCTTTGCTGAGTCACCTTTTGCTTGGAATTCTGACAGGGACCCGTTGGGCTTCTGGAGGGGAGGGACAGCAGAGCACCCGCCCTCTGTATGTCCCTTGGGAGATTACCTTATCTCTGTCTCCCTGAAGCAGGGCCTGGGCTTCTGGAATCTTTGGGGCTGACACCGTGCCAGTTCTGGGGATGGGAGGGAATGGCCGTGCCCACCTGCAGAGCCAAGCGGGAGCCCCTGGTGCTCTCTTCAGCTGATCGCTTCAGAAGACCAAGGGAGCAGAATGGAATTGGGACCTCCCGGCCCTTTCTTTGCATGTTTTTCTGCCTTTGCAGTCAGGAGTGATAGAGCCTGTCCCCAGTCAACGTGTTGGATGTGCATACAGTGACCCCAGCCCAGGAAGCGGCTTAAACTTAGCAAGCAAAACATTTTCTTTGGTCTTCAGTCCTTCGTTTTGCCAAACTCCCTCTTACACCGGCAGCAACAGTTCAACCTGTTGCTTCTGTAAGGCTGTGCTGTCGGGAAAACCGCATCTAAAGCATGTACGTGGGTCTATCACCCAGAGCACGTGCCCAAATGGTTGATCAAAGGCACATGCTCCGGGGCCCACACTGCAGATGCTCTGACACACGCAAGCTTGTGGGTCCCGCATCCCTTCCACGATGCTCCTGTCCCTGCCCCCAGGTGAACTCAGCCATCCATCAGCCATGTGGATCTCCTCCTGCCCTTGTCCTTACAGGGCCTGGATGTGGACACATGGCCCCATTCACATTTGCAGGCCATGAATACATCCTAGGAGTCCATCCTGCCCACGGCATGGTGCACCCTCTAGTATGCAGCTCGATTACTTAGTAGAACTTGCTTCCTTATCATTGTGACCTGTGTGCATCTTCCTACTGGAATAAAATGCAGAATGACAAAATAAAATGTGATGTTTCACTTACATCCAGGGCCTCACACCATTTCACCAGCTCATGGGCCCATGACAAGAGCCTTTCTGTCTTAGGGTGATTTCCTCAGCCACCTTGATTTTCTTCAGTCCTCTTTTATTTCCTGAACATTTCTTTTTCTTCTCTCTTTTTAAAGCCTGAACCAAGATCTCTTGCTCTGTTCCCATTATTATTTTTCCACTTTCTACTTTTTAGATGATCCTCCTTAAATTATAGGATTTGAAGGTAATTTCTAGAAATGTCATCATAGTACTTCTGTATACTAGATATCTTTATAATAAGCAAATACTATGTTTTTAAAAAATGATAATATTTTTATATGCATGTTTCTTTCAAAGCAGAATAAGCAAGAAGGACATAACATTTAGAAAATATCCCTAAGCCTGTTCTTTGATCTGTTGAATGTTTTCCCCCAAATTGTGGTCATATGGCGATCCCAGGGCTGGATGTTGGTTGACGTGAACTTCATCTGGGAGGAAGGATGAGGGAACATGCCAACCTCAGTATCCAAGAAGATTGCACATGGCACCACAACAGTGATTTTAAAGCTAACCCTATACATAGAATCATCGTTTTGAACCTGCTGCGAACTTTCCTGTACTCTTTAGAAGAAAGTCTTTGTCCGTTTCTCCCTTTCTAAGTCATAGGTTTATTAACCGGAACTTTTCATACCCTAATTCGTTCACTGTACAGAATTAAAAGTGTGTTAATCAAACATACAAAAAAATAGAACAGGTGCCTAGTTGTGCTACATCAAGAGAGGGCCAGACATTCATTGACCCAAGTCCTCCATTGAGTTCTCCACATTGGCCGCCTGCTCTGACAGGCAGATCTGACAGCTGGAATTTGAACAAAGCAAAGTAACTTGGGCCATCTTTGGCATGCCCCACTTGAAGCAACTGAAACTGTTTCTTGACCCAACAGTCAACCCTGAAACACCATGAGAGTAAGTGAGGCTCTTAGAAAGGTCAGCTTGACCCCATTCCCAGATGGAGTAGGCATCAACCAGGGGCATTTAGAGTTAAAGGAGAGTCCACATAGACTTGGGGTATGAAAGCGTGAGGGCACCTGCCTGTGTTCCTTTACCTTCAGTGTCTTACAACACTCTGTCCTCATTGTTTTTCCCTTTTGAGAAACTTGGTGAATACAAATCCCCCAGGTCCCGAAGTCTTTGTTGACAAAAAGATAGATATTATCTTTATCTGCTGGTGGCTCTCTACCAAGAAATAGCTATGTGCTCTTTTCTCCAGAGTGCCTTATATGTGATACCATGCATCTTCACAAAAACCTGACAAAACAAATATGATTCTTCCCACTTGGTGGATGAGAAAACTGAGTTCAGAGTAGTTAGCACTTGACTAGATTCACAGCCAAATATACAACAGTGTCATCCAGTCCTACAGCTCGTGTCTTTCCCACAGTCCAGCCGCCTCTTCCTGCCCATGAGTTAAAGACCACCATTGCTACCCGCCAGCTTGTGAATGACCAGGTGCAGGGACAGCCAGGATGCAACGTGACACAGGCCAGAGGGAGCCAGAGGACTCTTGGAACAGAGCTCCAGTCCATATGTGCTCAGTTTATATCCACTGAGGTAAAGTACAACACTCAGTGGAATAGTGGTAGGAATGATTTGCCGTGCTAACTTGGTGGAAATGCAACAAGTTTCCTAGGAGTCACGCTAGTAACTGCCGTAAGAAATAAAATGCTTTCTGCCGGTATACTCTGCAACTTCTCATGTAATGGAAACAGATTTCTGAAAGGGTCCAGCTATTCCGGTTATCTTCAGAAAATAAGAGCTGAGGCTTGTTAATCCAACAGCCCTGACACGAACACCTGCATTAAGCATAAGTGCGTGCAGGAAGAAGGAGAGGGCGGCAGAGCCTCTTTCCCTGAGCTCAGAACTGGGCTCAGGACCCATGTTCAGTTGCAGAGCTGGGCACATATCCCCAAGTGTCGCATGGAGAAGGCAACGCTGTCATCGTCAAGAGAGAATTCCAACTTCAGAATAGACACGCGAAGGATAGACACATGAACAGGCCCTGCAGGGTCTCCATTCCTGCCAGGCAGAGCCTAAGTCCCTGAGCAAGAGGTGAGGTGTGAGGAGGGGAGACCTTCTGAACATCTCTGTCCAGCACCCAGAGATCTCCTCGGGCCAGGACACGTTCCAGGGGGCACTGAGCCTAGTTATGAAATAAGTATATGCATAGCTAAAAGGCAGCTGTAAGACATTGACAAGTGAGGTGTAGTCTGTGAGAGTTTTGTTTGTTTGTTTCGTTTTGTTTTTAGCATTTTTCCATGAGGTTCCTCCACTTGCTTATCTGAATAGTGTTACTTGCGAAGAGGCACCGTCATTCCTCACCATTTGTAGAGAGTTTTTGACACAGTGCCTGAGATTTTTGTCTGATCCTAACAGTGCAAACTCGTGGAAAATTTGGAAGTAGCTGTGACCCGATAAGAGCCCAGTGCAGTGAGCAGGATGGTTGGGAGGGGAGCTTGAAAGCCAGGTCCCCATGATGCAAACAAACCAACTCACATGCCAGACGGTGGACAGGAAACGGAGGCAGGATGTGGTGCAGGATGGGCGTCCTTAGCTAGGTGAAAGCAGTGGCTTCATGACTGTGCTGGGATGTGACGCGGTTGGAAAACAATGAGAGGCAAGATGTCTCCAAAGAACTCAGAGATAGTTCTTCGGCCGTGGAAGGTGAGGGTGGAAGTGAGCGCGTTTTCACCTGTGGCTTAGAATGTCTGGAATCCGGATGTAGCACCGTCAACACGTGTGGGGCAGCAAGGAGAGTTGGGTCTGGGGGAAGATGGGGGATTTGGATTTGGGTGTGTGTTCCAGGCATGGAGGGAAGAACCAGCGGATGGGTATGGACTGAGCCCCGTGGGCGCCCCCATGTGGGAGCCCTGGGCATATTTCTGCCTGCCTTCTTTCCAAATGTCTGCATGCCTGTTGGGGGGAAGATGTATGCTGAGGGCCATGCAGCATCCAGGGCTACATAAGACACGTGTCCTCACAGCTGGACCCTTGGCTTCTGAAAAGAAGGAGCTGATGGGGGTGGGGAGGAGGAAAGTGACAGCAGAGTCAGAGCCATCAAAACTGAGTGCTGGGTGAGCAGTGGAAGGTGAGGGGTCACCCAGTTGCCTGGGAAGCTTAGGCTAGAGACCTCACAACAACTGACACTCAGTAGCTCTGCGTCCATGGGTCTGACTTTGAATTTGATCGTATTTTGGCTGGATTAAGACTGGAGCAACAATACTTTCCTTGAGTGAGCTGTCGGTAGACGTTAGCTAGCTTTCTCTTTTCATGAGAAAACCCAAGCCCGTTATTTACAGGGTGGTCTAAGAACAAATGTATCCATCCATGAAATGTCTAGGTCTGGAAGGATTTTCATAAAATCTAGATTTTATGGGCACATCGCAGCCTGCACGGCCCCTGGGGGGCAGCCAGCCGGGAGCAGGAGGGCCAGCCTGAGCTACTAGCATGCTAGAGCCCCGAGGGGTGGGGACAGGTAGGTGGAGCGATACATTCCCAGTCATTGGTTCATTGGTTAATAATTGGCTCATTGTTTGGGGACCCTATTGCTAAGTGCAGGTTACTCCCTATGTCCTATGTGTAGGTGAGAGAGAGAGAGAGAGAGAGAGAGAGAGAGAGAAAGAGAGAGAGAGAATGTATGTGTGTATATGAGGGGTGGCTTCCACCAAAAAAAACAGAATTATCTTTTGGAGGGTGGGTCCCTTGTAGTAAAGGCTTCCTCCGCTAGGTAAGTGTTCTAGGAACCCATCAGCATCAGTGTTGTGAGAGGCTATGTCCAGCTTTAGTAAATTTTTTTTTTTTTTTTTGAGATTCTTTCAACGCATTTGCCCATTTCATGATGGTGATTTACAAGCACACCCACCCACACCGCACTGAGTGTTTGGCAGTCATTGGCCAAAAAAAGGCATGACCCCAGTGCCCCACCCTCTTTCCCCAATTTTGCCCTGAGTGACTTTTCTGGTTTCCCCGGATGAAAAAGTCCTCAAAGGGCAATGTTTTGCCAATGTGGAAAAGGTGGAACAAAAAATGGCAGAAGCGCTAAAAGACATCAAAATTGATGAGTTCAAAAACTGTTTTGAACAGTGGAAACAACGTCTCGATGGGTGCATTGCATCAAGCGGAGAGGTGACTGAAGTGTAAACACGGAGAACTAGGTAGACAGTTTTTTATAAAGAAATTACGGGTTTTGCGGGGTTTCCCCCTCATTCATGCACAGACACAGGCACACTTACATGTCTCTGGGTGTGCACCTCTCACGCCTCATAAACACAGCCTCCACAAAGCCCCTACTGCCTGAGGAAGGCTGCAAAGGGGGAATGTGTGCTTTGAATACTGCCATGCAATGAGTAGGTATAGTCTCAGCCATACAAATGCACATGCTACCCCCCAAGGGCAAATCCAGAACTCTGTGGGGGCTCCGTTTCCTCACTGGTGGGATGGAGCCTGCCTCGTAGGACAAAGGTGAGGATTGGAGGCAGTTTATCGAGCTTGCTTCCTAAGGGCCTGGCACTTATAACGCTCCCATGAATGGCTCCCATAGGATACTGGCCTGTGCCAGGGAACAGAGGGACTTTTCACGGTTTGCTGTTGCATGTGATTGCCCATCCAGCAGGGCTGCACACGCTGCTTTTCTAAACTCCACAGTCACGTGTGTGGCCATGGATGGTATAAGAACCAGGGTGAGCTCTTACCACTTCAGCTTTCCTCTGGAGTCCTAGAACAACTTGGTAGTGACAGCTGGATTGGGTTTTTTTTTTTTAAACCTTTTACAGTTTTTAGGGAATCAAATATCTAGGACAAAAATTAACAAGTCCATTTGAGTTACCTAGGCAAAGCACTGATTCTCTTGAAAAGTGATTCCCATTTAAAGCTTGATCCCGTGTTGCTGTGTCCTTCATGATGAATGGCAATGTGGGAAGTGGAAAGTGTCCTGGCAGAATTAGATATTTCACTTTGATTCCCCGGGACTGTACCAGGCTACCTTTTCTAAGGAGAGACACATTTTAGGTACAGTGTGTTCTATTCTGATCTCTTAGCTCCTTCAATCCTATGACCACGAAGACCTCCCCACTGCCACACCCATCGTCATCACACACACCACAGGGGACAGGCCTAGCGCTGAAGGGATCGCTCAGGAATTAACTTTCATACCAAGCCACCTTCAAGCCCATGGTGGTGTGACCACCGGTATCTTCAAGTCCCATGCTGGCGTGATCCCCAGTACCAGCAGCATTTCAGCACTGTGGCATTTAATCAGAGTTTTATACTCTCCCACCTATTGTGATTTCCCTGTTTCCAAAAGGTAATACTTGTCCTTTAGAACGTCTCTGCCTTTCCTCCAGTTATCTGAGATGCCAGCAGCCCTGTGATGCAGAATAACTAAGGCCAAAAAGTGTATATTAAGGGTCAGAGCTCAAAGAAGACCACAAGAGCAGTGAAGGTCATTGTAAAATTGGCTGCTTGCAAGCCAACTGGCACTTCCATAGGGAGCAAGCCAACTTATGAGGCTCTGTTGGATGGGATTCTTGGTGCTTACTTTATCCATTAGATTTGGACTTTCCGGGAACAAAATAAATGAATAATAAAATAATGTAAATACATAAATGAAGAGTAAGGGTTAGCGAGGAAATAATTAAACCAGTCACTTCAGGGAACAGCATTGAAAGGGTCTTTCAAACTATGTGTGTCCATTATCCCAATAACTTATTTTTTCATGGGAAATAAGGGAGGATCTATGGTCAGATAAGTTTGGAAAGCACTGGTTTAAGCAGAGTTCAGTGAGTCTGTTTCTAGGCAGGTCACCTCACAGTCTTTACTCCGCTAATTTGGTCGCCCATCCAACAACTTAGAAGCTATTCTGTGTACATAACTTTAATCGTGACTGGGATGTGACTCTTGGAGAGAAAACCACATGGTACGTGTGTGCACTCGTGCAGAATCTGCTGAGTCTCAAGAAATGGGAGCATATGGGGAAACTGACCTATGAAAGAGAATGGGAACGTGAAGATTTGAGGCAATGATAACATTTATGAAAGCAATTGATAAGGACTACCCACAGAAGTGGGTAGCTCTTTTCGGGGTTGGGGAAAACAATAATTTTTCCCTCCCAGAGTGCTACATGTACATTTTCTGATTTTCTATGAGCACGTTCTAAGAAAAAGCCGAATGAAGAACATTTGCAGTGCAATCAGCTCGTTAAGAAACACGCTGGTCTTGTGGAAACACATGCCCTCCCAGGAGACGCTCTGCAGTGAGGGCCAGTCCCGCTGAGTGGTTTCCCATCGTTCTGGAACACTTCGGGTCTACCTCGAAGATGTTGAGCACGTCAGCGATTGCTCCAAGCCACTCTATGTGATAAGATGCCGTGAGTGGAGACCTCTGGGCTGCAGCCCTGTTTCTGAGTGATCACTTTTCTGTGGACTGTAGCAGGACCAGCGGTAACAGATGAGCAGCTAAACTATGGTTTTGAGCAGTAATGTGTTCTTTTTAAAAAATGATGATGATAAGCTCTTACTGTGTCTCACTCATGGTATCACAACCCAGCTTTCTTTTTGCTTTCTCTATTGCAGTTGCATATGGGGCTGATGACTTTAGGGATTTTCATGCAATAATTCCCAAATCTTTCTCTCGTAAGTATATGCTTTACTTCTAGAATACCCAAACGTGTGTTCATCTCATAATCGGTTTCCATCATGTTAATATTATCTGTGCATGTTCCCTCATCCACGCCTTCCCTGACACTTGAAAAAAGGAGATAAGTTACCTATTTGTGGTTCTAGTCATTAAACACCTGCTCTTGGGAGACCATGTATACAATAAAGTACAAATGTGGGATTAGACCGTTGAGACATGCACTGGGGGCTTGGAACGGAGTCACAGCGAAGGTCGGTGGAAGAATAGTACTCACGGAATTGTTACGGTCCTGATGCTGTGGATCAATTGTGTTATTCATGTTGTGATTATCTCCTTTTTACTGAGTGTAGGGATAAGACGGCCATGCTTGCTATCACCACCAGACAACCCAGCATGGTTTCAAGATATACTTTTTACAGTTTTGTGGGACAGGGGAAAGAGACGTGCTCTCCCCTGTTGCTCTGGAATGTTAGTTTTAGAAATGAGAAGGGGACGGTCACAGCCCCCAGGCCACTGCTCTGCAGAGCCTTCTTCATAAGCACACACACTGTCTGGCCTCGGCGCAGGCAGGGCCTCCTCTGAGCTGAGAGGCTAAACCAAAAGCAGACATCCGTTTTATTTTCCTTCTTTAGGTATTGAGAGCTGATCACTGAGAAATACATTTTGGCAACACCCTTGAAGGAGTATTTTAAAGAATGGAGAGTGCTTTTTAAAAATGTACAGAGCTGAATATTTAAAGTCATACAAGTTGGTAGCCCCCTTAGGACATACGTCTTTGGAGCCTATATTAGCAAACTGTCTAATATTATAAAGCAACATCAGAAAACAGGTCATGTTTGTTAACACTGTGGCGATTATGATTACAGGCTCTGATGCAAAAGGTGTTAATAACAGTTACAGATAGGTTTCTGACCTCCTGGTTCTCAAAACCGATCTGGTGTCTAAGGGTTAGCGGTATCCATCTAAGTATGCCCTTGTGCTCACAAACTAGATTGATTGCTTTCCCAGCATTTAAAAGTTACGAAAATGTCTCTCTTATTGAAACGCCTTTGATTCCACCTTTAAAAAATAGCAGTGAGATATATATGTATAACTACATGTTTATATATGTGTGTATATTTATATGCATGTGTTTATATGACATAAAATATTAAGGAACTAAGAGACATGGTATTGATTTTGAGATGGAAAATCACGTTGAAATGTCTGAGAAGTCAAATGCACTTGCGAGTAAGATGATACTTTCTAAGACATGTCTTTGTTAAATCTGAGGAAGACGTAGGCTCAAGCATTTGTGATGTGGAAGCAGATCCAGGTGAAATCTTCAGCCTATAAAAACTGCTGCTTTGTGATACTTGGAGTTTTTGTAAGGTAGATGGATATGTGTTCAATCCACTCTCTGTCTATATATTTATACAAATGTGTCAATACGGTATTAGGGTCTCTGTCTCCCCGTGCCCCCCAGTATTCATTTTGCAAATACCCTCACACAACCGGCTACTTGAGCTTGTTGACTTACCCACCCAAACAGCAACCAAACTGTTCTGGGCCAATATCACCACCTTGTGGACACGATGGAGAACTGTCCTCTTTGCCCCTCCGCACCTCTCCTTGAAAATTAGAAACATGTCTTTAACCTTCTCTGCTTTCTTTATTCCAGTCCGTGTTCCTGGATACCTGAGGAAAATGTCTATATGCTTGCAATCTTTTCTAGACCTTTTCTTTTTTATTCTCTTTTCCTGACTTCATTCCTTTTAAAGTCCTTAAGCATCAAATAAAAATAAAAGTATTTTCCAATCATGCATCTTGACAAGAAAAAAACTCTACATTTTAAGTGACATTAAGTTATAATAAATGGTTTCAGTAATCTTTAAAATGCTTAAAAGTTTCCTAATTCTCTTTTAGAAGCAACACAAAAGCATCTACATACCTATCTTCTCTCCATCTCAAATTTTCCTTTAATTACCATGATTGAAGGTATATCTTAACTATTTTTGTTTCATTTGATTTTTACTTGCGAGTCCCTAGTATTGCAAGAATATTTCTGTCTCTCGTTTTTTTCATTTTAAAATATCGAGCATTTCTAACATACATGGCCTAAACTCATACTGAAGTAACTATTTCAGCCTGTCTTTTCAATGGAGAAATGCGTTCTGAGTACCCAATGTTTACCTTTCCAGTAAATATGAAGACATATTCTAAAAAGGAAAAGAAAATGAAGAGGAAACATAAACCATTTGTAAGGTGGGGACTGCCAGTGTACATTACACCTGTGCATTAACAATGATTAATTATTCATGAACGCATACAATGTTTGGCACACAGGCCTGCTGGCTTTTGTTGGCCTGTGAGTTCCTTGGGTTCTTCAGATTCTCCCATTCGGAACTCGTCTGTACACCAAAGTCCACCTCCAACTCCAGGCCATGGGGATCTGCCTTAGGAATGCTGAGTTACTAATGACAGAAGTCCTCTCAGACATGATGATAAGATTTTAGTATCTCCTAATTTTAAATAGCATCTGGGAAGAAAAGTAGCTTTTGACCAGGGGTTTGGGTACATCAGCTGTTCATATCAGGCACATTTATTGAATAATAAAATTGGGCTCTCGTCCATTACCTCTCAGGCAATGAAAGAGCCCCAGGTGGGCCTGAGCCAGAGAGTTCCGGGGAAAGAAACAGACACGTTTCCATTTCATGTTCTATATTTAATCAGTTCAATTCCGTACCTTACTGAGTTCAACATTTTTCTAAGTAGTTGGGGGGGGGCACTACAAAATATTTATAAGTGTATTTCCTGTGTTCAAGGTGAAGTACCATTTTATTGAAACAATCCCACAGCTAAGCAGTTCCCAGTCCAAGTGCATAGAAGATGGAGTGGTTTAGGGATTCAGAGAAGGGCATGGCCAGGCAACTTGGGCCCTAGCGAATGTTCCATAGAGACGACATCGGTGGAATCGACGCATGAACTGTAGCTGCAAATTAGGGGTAGACTGACTAGTTTATGGAATTGATTTTGGGGTGGGTCTGATCTGCACCACTTAAGGAGGGGCAACGATTCAGAATTCTCCAATGGCATTCTCAACAGAACAAGGTGGAAGCTCTGCATCTCCCTTTGGGTGGTCTTCAGGGCGTTTTAATACAAAACAGCTGGGAGGTGGGCAGCTTCAGTCAATGCCGGCGATTCACTACTGAACTCCTGCATTAGTGGAAGTGGCCTCTCGTGTCATGCCTTTTGCAGGATGGCAGGACTCAAAATAAAGGACCCACGAAACTCATGTATGCACACGGAGACTTTTCTCACCAGGGGACGTGAACACAGCTGTCCACAGGCCAAACCCCACGTGTTACTTTGTTCTAAGTAAAGAAAAGGCCTGCAGGACAACGACCCCTCTCACCCCTTGAGCGAGAGGCCAATTGGTGGCGGCCGTTCACAGAACCGTGACGGTGGCAGGAACCTGAGGCCAGGGCTCCTTTTCCCCCCAGGAATCGCTCCTCTGGCCTCTGTGTGGAGGCCTGCTCTCCTGAAAGAACCTCCCACCTTGCTTTCATCTCCCAGATGTCTCTCCTTGGTACCTTCTCTTCACTTTCAGGGGCCAAACTGAGGGAGAGCCAGTCCAGTTTGGGCTTGGAGCCTCCCCTACCCTGTGCCCCCGTAGCCTCTCAGCCTGGGCCCTTGCTGTCTCTGAACCAGGTGTGGCAGGGCCATCAACCTTCCTTTCAGGAACTGGTTGCAGCCCCCGGTTACTGACTCCCGTCTGAACCGCCCATGCCTGCCCTTCTTTTTTAAAAATGTTGTTTTATTGTAGAGATGGGGGGTGCAAGGAAGGAGTAACCTCACAAGCAGGCTGCGTTCAGGTGACATTTGGACTTCCCGCTGGCCCTCTTGAAGGAGGTGTGGGTGCGGCCTGGCCAGTGCAGAAGGCTTCAGATTTCAGTTACTGCAGGACTCCACGGCCACTTCTGCTCTTTTCCTTTTTCTGGCCCCATCACTGATTGAGCTTAACTTCAGGGAAAACCCCGGAAACCTGCTTCACATTTCCATAGGAAGCCAAGGTGCCCTCATTCTGAGCTACTGTTTTTAAGCCTATGTTTTACTTTTACTTGTCCTTACATTTGTAACTATTTGGCTACAACTTTTGAGATCCAGTTGACATTGGCAACTTGTGACGACAGTTTCAAGTCCTGATTTCTGTCCTCTGTGAAAACAATAAGCACATCACTTATCTCACTGTATTCTCCTCCTAGCTAGATAAGAGACCTGCGTCCTCCGGTGGAGAGAAATCTCTTATTTTCTTCTATGTAGCCAGCACCCAGTTTGCGTTTGTCCGCAAACATATGAGGACAAGCTCCACCCTTCACCTGGCCATTTAGAGACAACTCACACACTACGTGAATCTAATATGCCCTGTGGCTGACAGCATTGCCCATTTTGTTCCCACTGAATCCCCTGGGCTCTTGGCAACCGCTCATTCCCTCTCTCAGACTTGATAGAGCTTTCGTGCGATGACATGGCCTGGAATTTGTTTTCATAGCGCTAGAAGTGTCCAGCTCTGGAATGCTCCATATCTGCCATCTAACTCCTGTTTACAGGACTGTAGTATGGACCCCTCTCTCCTCTTTCCATTTTTGTGGTTCTTGGTCTTGCCCACAGTGCTCTTGAGACATTGTCTGCCCACACTTTTTCAGAAACCTAGAGCTTCACAGCATCCTTAATTTTCTTCTTTGAACTTGACCTCTTCCTGTGATGACCATTAGTGCTGTTCTTGCACGCCTAGGCAACACATCCTTTTATGTATATTCTTACATCTCTCCAGCTCTTGAAAACGTCTACTTAAAAGTGTTCCTGGGTATCCACAGTGGTCTCAGGATAACTTGTGATCAACTCTCATGCTTTTGAGTCTCTCTCTCTCTCTGTGTCTCTGTCTGTCTGTCTCTGTCTCTCTGTCTGTCTTTCTCTCTCTCTCTCTCTCTCTCTCTCTCTCTGTCTCTTGTTCTGTTACAGCTCTCAGAGACAGTGCCATGAAGGGAAATAATGACAAAGACCTGCTTTCAGTCGCCACTCGTCAAATGACTGGTGGATCTCAAGGCTTCTGGCGGACCTCTGTGGTCTTTGAGGCAGCCTCCATTGCAGGCTTCCCCCCACGCTTCCGCATCTGTTTCCCTCTTGACGCCGATGCAAGCAGCCTGCTAGGGCAGAACTTGTGTTCCTTGCCAATGCCTGAGGGTCGTGTCCAGTGCTTTCCGCTTCTCCCCGGGGAGCATCCACACAGTCGTCAACAGCACACACCAGAGAGCATGTCCAAGGGTCCCACAAGTGCTTGTCATTCTTAATAATGTAGAAGAACAAGTGATAGCTCCTGGCAAGTTCTTTTTTTTTTTTTGAGTTGGAGTCTCACTCCATTGCCCAGACTGGAGTGCGGTGGCACGCTCCTGGCCACCACAGCCTCAACCTGCTGGACTCAGGTGATCCTTCTGCTCCAGTCTTCCAAGCAGCTGGAACTACAAGCACGTTCCACCATGCTCGGCTAATTTTTTGATTTGTTGTAGAGACAACGTCTCGCCAAGTTGTCCAGGCTGGTCTTGAACTCCTGGTCTCAGGCAGTCCTCTCACCTCAGCCTCCCAAACTGCTGGGATTACAGGCTTGAACCACTATGGCTGGCCTGGCAGGTTCTAATAGACCACATATTGATATGTGTTCTTGGGAAGGCAAGAATCCCATTCTCTATAGCTAGCTGCCTCTAAACTTACTAAATCAGGCTGGGTGCAGTGGCTCAAGCCTATAATCCCAGCACTTTGGGAGGCTGAGGTGAGAGCATTGCTTGAGCTCGCAGGTTTGAGACCAACCTGGGCAACATGGTGAGACCTCACCTCTACAATAAAATTAAAAAATTTAGCCAGGCATAGTAGTGTGCGCCTGTAGTTCTGGCTCCTAGGAAGGCTGAGGCGGAAGGATCACCGGAGCCCAGCAGGTCGACACTGGGGTGGCCGTGAGCGTGCCACTGCACTCCAGCCTGGGTGACGGAGTGGGACTCCAACTCAAAAAAATAAGAATAAAAATAAAATAAACTTACAAACTCTGATCGAGCAGGGGAGCGTGCTAAGGGCGTTATTCCAGTGCTACTTCTTTCTAGCCACAGGAGTGCTCGGCTCACACCCTTCCCCTGTGTCTTCGCTCCTGTGGTTAAAAATCCACAGCTTTCTGGAATCCCCCAGTTGCATCTAAAACCTCCCACAACAGATGATCTTAAGTAACCCTAGGTTAAAGACTACATAGATCTTTGCTGCTTTCTCATGTTTCCAAAGCAGGCGCACCACCACCCGATGGCCAGCTGGCCTCTCTTGCCTGCCTGTCTTCTTTGTCATCCTGGTTCTCTGGTTCCTGGCAGCTTGGAGAGTTAGCAGGCTGCTGAGATGTGCTTTGAGTCCCCAGTGCAGTCTCTTGTGGGGATGAGCACGTGAAGAATCCTTGCTGCTGGATTTCTCAGGAGTTTTGCATGATGCCAGCATCTGATGGGAGAGGCAGGCAGTGCAGCTTAGCCTGGAGGGACAGCCTCACTCCTGGGTCTCGGGTCCACCTTGAAGGCTGTGGCCCATGTTCCAGTTAATTTGTTTCATGCCCTTATGTGTCCGTCTTTTCTCCAAAGGGCCAATGGGAAAACACTGGCAGTACAGTTGGCCAACCATGTCCATGGGTTCCACATCCACAGAGTCAGCCAACTGTAGATTGAAAATACAGTGTTCGAGAGAGACAGAACACCAGGATACGAAGGGTTGACTCTCCCATGGGCTCTACAGGCCTGACTACAGGACTTGGGCATCCATGGATTTGGGTATCCGCAGGGGTTCTGGCACCGACACCCTGTGGATGCCAACAGACTAATACTAATGACTGGGAATTTGGGCGCTAGAGTCAAGATATCTGCAGTTACCTTCCAGCCCTGCCTCTTGCTAGCTGCGTGACCTTAGCAAGTTGTTCAACCTCTCTGTGCCCCAGCTTCTTCAAATGTAAGATAAGATAATAATAGTACTTCCCCTTTAGAGTGGTTGTGAAGTTTAAATAGTAGAGTGCAATCAAAGTGCTATGTGCCTGGCATGTGGGATTGGGATCAGTGGGGCCTCGCTCTGTGGAAGGCTCTACTAGGAGAATTGGGAGCATGCCTCCGGCTACCAGGCTGCAGCCACTGGCCTCTGCTAACTTCTCATCTGTCAACCCTGCTAGGCAGGGGCTGTGATAGTTCCTGTTTTGTACAGATAAGGAAATCAAGGCACAGAGAAGTTACATGACTTACCTAAGATCTCAGAGCTTTTAAACAGTGGAGCTGAGATTCCAGGCCAGGTATTTTGATTTCAGTGTCTGGACTCTAGATCTCCAAATCAAGAGGAATTTCTCAAATAAAAAAACGTGGAGTGTTAACTGTGATGGCTGTTGAACATGTTGCTCTCAGTCTCAGTGTGCCTTCAAACTCCCTGGAAGGCACAGACTGCTGGGCCCACCGCAGAGTTTCTGAAACAACAGGTCTGGGGTGGACCTGAGAATCTGAGCTTCTAGCAAGTTCTCGGGTGGTACTGATGCTGCTTCTCCAGGGACCAAACATCGAGAACTGTTGATTGAAAATGATTAAGAATTGTGTAGCCTTGATTGTCATCTGTCTCACTGATTATTTTTCTTGGCAAAACTTACTTACCTACACTTATTAGTCTGTAAAAACAATGATTAAAATGGTTTTCAACGTAACTGTGAATTCACGTAGTTAATAGTGTTGATTCCTCATTTTATCATCAGTCAGAGTTTCAGAAACATGCAAATGAAATGTCTCTTATTTTCCTTAGGAAGAGAAATGTTGAGATGGCACAATTATCCTACATGTGACTTAAAGCAAACAATAACGCAGAGTCAACAGTAGCTACTGTATTCGTTGACACTGGCACTTCATCCCCTCCCCCACTACCCCACACGCAAGCATCTTTCTCTTTGAAAAGCTCTTCTAGAAATCTTATGTTCATAAACTATCCCAATTAACCCTTCAACAAGTGCAAGAATTGTAAGAAATGACGTCTCTGCTTTAGGACACAGAACACAGGATTCATTTACGTCATTGTAAGAGAAAAAGGAATTCTAATGGCCTGTGTACAGAAAAAACAGAAAGATCTTCCAGGAATCTGGAAGGGATCTGTGGTCACAACTCTGAGCATGTGTTTGCTGAGTTTTGTCCCAAAGTACATGAACATGTACATGAAATAAGAAAAGGTGGCATTTTCCAGGCTTCATAACCGCCTCCTAGGGATTTTGCCAAGCAAGTTCACACATTCTAGAGAGTCGGACTGTCTAACCCAATACTCTCCTTCTCAGGCTAGGTGCCCATCCGGTGATTAGGGTGTAGGGCTCGGCCTTAGGCCACTCCTGAGACTCCCCAAGACGGTGGATCTGGTCACCCGCTTAAAGTAAGGGCCCAACTCTCAAGTGTGAGCTTTGTAAACAGCTTTTCCATGCATTTGCCACGGGGACCTTCCGAAAGGGCTGGCGGGTCCTCCCTAGAATCCATCCCCATGGTGCCTCGCACGGCCTGCCTTCACCCTCTCTAGGCCAAGCGCAGGGAAAGCTCAGCCGCTCCATCCTCGGTCCACGTGAAGAACGCCTGTTTAGTAGTGCCCGCGCCTATCTGATTGTCTTTTTGCCGCTGTTTGTTTTGTTGCCGTTTTCTTGCAGTGACACTGAGTGGCCTCCCATGTTGTGTCTTTCAGCCAGTAATGTTAAAGTAGAAACTCAGAGTGATGAAGAGAATGGGCGTGCCTGTGAAGTGAATGGGGAAGAATGTGCGGAGGATTTACGAATGCTTGATTCCTCGGGAGAGAAAATGAATGGCTCCCACAGGGACCAAGGCAGCTCGGGCGTTGGAGGCATTCGACTCCCAAACGGCAAACTAAAGTGTGATATCTGTGGGATCATTTGCATCGGGCCCAATGTGCTCATGGTTCACAAAAGAAGCCACACTGGTAAGGCCTGGCGCAGCTTCTCCTCCTCGAGGGCCTGGAGGTCTGTGGGGGGGAGGAGGAAACCGTCCTGTCTTCCTTGCGTGCTTTGAGCGTGTTTCCAACTGACCGTCAGCACGCTGGAACACGTGGTGGCTCCCTGTGGTACTATGTCATGGCGCTCTTGTTCTGGAACGACATTTTTAAAACATCTCAACATGTGCCTGTTTGACCCTAGAAGTAAAACAAGGGGAAAGTGAGTCGCATCGTATGAGGGGGGTGTCAAGGGCCCGATATGATGCATACTTTGGTCTCAGGGCGCCCTTAGGTGGCAAGTGCTGAGCGGTCCACTCTGGACAAACAGAAAACATGGATGCATCAAAACTCACTCCTCAAACTTCCCACTGAGAAAAATATGCATTTGAATTGCACTCAGACTCACAGGATTTGATTTTTAGAAACACTAGAGAATGATGGAATAGCAGCAAAATCAAGTTTTTTAGAAAGAGTTCAGTATTCAATTATCTCGCCCTCTACCACGTGAGACTCTGAATCAGAGAGTTCAATTCCAACTCAAATTAGCCAAGAATTTCATGTCAAGATCTCTGTTGTATCGAAAGGCTTACTGGAGGCTTTGGAAGTATATAAGAGCTGGCTTCATTTCTGTGTCCAGAAATGAAGGAAGATGGGCAGTCTGGGCCAGGAAGTTGTACCCAGGGCCACAGAGAGTCTAACCCTGAGGGTGTGGGAAGTGCAGGCACACCTCAGATAGCTGTGTCCCATATGACTCCAGCGTGATCTTTGATCATGTTGATTGGACAGTCACATGCTTCTCCAACAGTGTCAAACCACCACCACTAACGGTGCTGAAGAGTCATAGAAGTAAAACATTAATAGCACACGTTTTACCTTTAAGTGTAGGCAAGGGGTGTCTTTTGATCAAACAGAAACTTTTCTCTTCTTACATGGGAAGCTGCCCTAAGGCGAGCAAAACATAGCATATTCACCACCTCTAGTGTTCACGAAAGCCTGGGCATAAAAACAGAGCCATAACTTCCTGTGAGCTGGCATCATTAGGTCATGATAGAGCTGACATCTGCCACTGCAGTACCCAGAAGGGGACAAAAAGAAAACAGATTGAAAGCATACTTTGGAGTATGCTTTTTAGCAGATTTTATAAAATATCTCAGAAAATAAGAACTTCATGTGCTTCTCACGTGGGACCAAACAAATGTATGTTTATCAAAAGTTAAGCAGAAATTCAGAAAATCTGTTGAGCAAACAAAGCTGGGTTATCAGAAAATGCAGATTTTTGAGGGGTTGTAAATTTTTATATTTAAGTCAGGTCAGTTTCCAAAATTCTGTGTTCCTTTTGTGATATATCTGTAAAACCATAAATAAGCTGATTTTGAGTAGATGTCCATCTTTGATAAAAATTTGACTTCTAAAATTAAGCAAGTGTTGCTTTTCCTAATGGACACCCTGATCCCCCAGTTACCCACCGAAATAAACCCACGACATCCATCCATAAGTGAAGCATGGCAGGAGCAGTACCCACCTTCCCTTTTGTAATGAGGTGGAAATTAACATGAAGGGAGGCCACCCTGTGATGGACACTGGACAGGATGCTCTGGGCCCCATGATAATACATTCCTGATGAGGAGCAGACTTCACAAGTGAATCACTTTCCTGCTAATTCATGGAAAGCCTGACAGTACAGTGAACATTCTCTTAAATAAATATTTGATAAGTGAATCAAATTCTGGCATACTAAATTGCCAAAATATAATGACTGCCTGCCTTGATAAAAGGAATAATTACATCTAATGACGAAACCTGCCAAGATATGCAAGTGTCACCTGCCATTTGCAACTCACTTCTCCCAACAAATAGTGGCCAGGTGCCGTACACACAGCAGTGTGCTGAGTTTCTCACTTACACAACAAATAGATTCCAGAAACCAATGTTATATAGTGTCTACCTCACCCTTTATTTTAAAACAAGCATGTGAAGCAATGACGCTGTGAATGGTCTGCCCCGTGCATGCCACTTGCAGCGATGTGGGGGGACCCAAGCAGATACAGAGACATCTGTCCTGGCCAAACTAGGTTTGAGTAAAGAGACACTCGTGGGTTTTCATTTTCCTGGGATCTGAGTGTAGACTATCAGAACAGGCGTGCTTTCTGAATTCTCTACATTTAAAATATGTCTAAAGCCCTGCTTCTCAAACTCAAAGGGCATGTCAATTGCGCTCGTGAACATGCAGACTGACTCAGGCCCTGGGGAGAACTGGCGTTTCCCACAAGCTCCTGGAGGTGTGGACCACAGAGCATTCTCAGACAGCGGACAAGTGCTGCGGAGTAGTGACAGTCAGCAGGGCCCCTTGGGCCAGCTCTCTACTCGGGGACTCAGGCAGGACGTGGTTCCCCACCAGACAAGCCAGGATTCGCACTCTGGCCCTTGTTCCTCCTTCTGCCTGTGACCGAGTCAGCAGGGCACTCCAGGGCTTTCCCGGTCCTTGCCCCGAATGCTGAGGGCTTTCAGGGGCAGTCTCCCAGGGGTGGAGCCGTGCCTTGCCCATTCCCCACAGCGGTGAAGCCCTGTTGGTGCCGTTTTCTGAGCAGTTTGCTGGTACTGGAGCTTCACTTCCTGTTTTGCTGCTAGGTTTCATATTTTTGACTCAGGTGTGGCATCTTCTCCGCCAGCATCTTAGGGTTAGAGTAAGAATGGGAGGGGGTGAAGTGGGGAGGAAGCCAGAGACCACTGGAGGACAAATGCACCTGTTGTTATTTTAAATGATGGAATTTTTCATGCCAGAGACCAGCCAGAGTGTCTGCATTTTGGTCATTCTGTGTGGCCCTGCCTACTCTGTCCCCATCTGTAAGTTAGAAAGATGTAGTCACTGCTTCCTGAACACAGCACTCTCTTTGTGACACTGCTCCAGGGTGTGGTCAAAATAGTTCCAGGTCAGTTCTTGCAGTTTGGACATATTTTTAAATTCTGCTTCTTCTGATATGCCCTCTGAAATTCTATGATGCAGGCATCCACGAGGACTTTCTGAGCTACCCAGTTATTAATTTATTAAAAGGGGCTCAAACATTCTTACAGAGGGTCCCTAAAACAGGACATCTGTAGAGAAACTGGGCTTAAAATCTAAATTTCGAATTCATTCTATCAAAATCTTCATCCCAGTTAAATGAAACTAAATCCAACCTTGGAGATGCTTGATACACTTAGCTGCAATGACATGCTATTTTCCTACAGAAGGCAAGAGACAGCCCATAGCCCTGGCCACACAAGAATGCACATGACAGGGGCTATGTCCTGGCAGTCTAGCTCCATGGTCCCGTCTTCTTAGCTGTGAATACCTCCAAGGGGGAGACTCCCTTGTGTGGAGGGCTCTGTGTTTCCACTCTTAGGAAAGCGTTCCTCAGGCCCCATGCCTTGTGCGACATGTTCATACCAGCACAGGCCATCAGAAACAAAGGTTGCCAGTGAAATGTGTTTGCCCACAGAGATCGGGATGTTCAGGCACAGCAGGGTCCAGGAGAGCCCTGCCTGCCTGCCCTGCTCTGCAGAAGGGTGACGTGGCTGTCATAATCTGCCCTTTCTGTCTCCAACTGACCCAGACCCTGGCTTTACCTCATGTTTTCCTGCAGCCCTTCAGAGCTGGGAGAAATGTGGGTCTCTAGCACCTTTCCAGCTCGGGAAGGGATCTTTCCCACAGCTCAGGCATTGAGTTGCTTTTGCTAGCTTGGAGTCATGCCACAAACACAGTTGTGTCACCAGGATGTCCGGCATCCTTCTTATGAGCATTTTGTTCATGAGCATCCCATGCAGCCCTGGTCCACCCCGTCCGAATGAAAGGCCTGTCCATCTTACCTGTCTGGGTCGCCCTGTACAGGTCACCCTTCTCTTCTTTTCCCTTTGACCCACTGGGAGTTGAACGCACGCATTCACACACATGTACTATGAAGGCCCAGAAGTGCTTCTGATAGGTAATCATGGGATCGCTCTCCATTATTGTCGGGGATGCTGGCTGCTGGCTGTTTGAATCTCCCCATCCAGGACTGCCTTCCATTCATGGACTTGTAGCTTAGAGTTAGTGAGTTTGACCACCGCCTTCCAACCTGCTTGATGTCAGACACTTTCTCTCTGCTCAGCCAAGACCAATCCAGATAGAGGTTTGGGGAAATACCAAATACACCCCGCTTAGTATCAGGACCCCTCCAATGGCCCTGTAATTGAATATCACTATAAATTAGTTTCATCTTTTATAGTAGTACATCCATCCTGCCCACTTTAAGAAAAAGTGATGATAATCATGAAATTCAAGTGCCAGTATAGACTTTTAAATTTAATTTAGTGTGGATTTTAATAGTGTCAGATATGCTTCTGTGTAATCACTTTTGATATGCACTGTTTTCTTTAGCATAATCACATGAATCAACTGGGAAAATGGTTAAACATTTTAACACGTTCTTTTTTCCTAAGAAAAAATTGTCCCCAGGAAATGTTTTTATGGCATCACAACACCAGGTATCACATAGTACTTTTCTTCTAAGTAGTGCATTTGTTCTTCAAAAGAGCCTTTATAGTTACTTAAACACGACAAAGGGATCACTCTTTGGAGTGGGAGTTAAGTGAAATGTTCACTGATTTAGATTCCAAGACCTGTGACTACTCAGTAGGACAGACGTGTATTTTTTTCCTCAGATGCCTGTTCGCCCCTTTGTCAGATCCAGAATGTAGACACACGTGATACTATCCTCCGCAGAGGTTCAAGCATTCTCTTGGTCGCAAATTCAGTAGTACCACCCCTGAAAGAATTGCTTAGTAGCTACTCAATTGCATCTCTTAGAGTATCTGTACTTAAAACAGGATGTGTCTTCTATGGATATAGACAAGTGATAGCGCAGATGTTTTAGGATTTGTAAAGAAGAAAAAAGCCAGACATCCCAACGCAACTCTGACTTTTATGACCTGCTGTAGGAAGACTTGGGACCTTTGGAAGATAGGGAGCTTCCTTCATAGTTTCTTAACTTCTCGTTTTATTCAATATCTCTCTCGCTCCCTCTCTCTCTCCCCCTCTCTCTTTCTCTCTCATCCTCACGCTCTCTGTCTGTCTCTCTCCTGATTTGCCTGCTTAGGGACAGACAGGTAATGGAGAAGAAATTGAAAGGGAAAATACAGGGAAAATGTAAATGAAAAGAAGTTATTATAACTGTTATAATGAAGTGCCTTTCATTTAAATATAAGAATGTAACGCTGAAATGAACTTGTGATCCTGAAATGCATTTTTAATGAGTTTCCTTTTTATTTTGCTGCTTCAGTGGCATATTTTAAAGACCCTTTGAAAAAAGCCACATTAAAAACCCCACCAAATGCCACAACACGCAAAATTGGATATTGGTTTATTCCAAAACTGCTGATCAGGAAGAGTGGCTCTTCATCACAAAATGTTGCAGTCACTTTATTTAAATGAGTTTGAATTTGCATTGTGATGTGCCATTCTGATTTAGGGAAAAAAAATTAGATTTTCAGATCAAATTGACCCAGCCAGTGAAGCGTTAAGGAGCTGGCAGGTTGAGTCTGAAAGCCTCGTGTTCTATCAAACCTGCAGCCGGTGGAAGTCAACGGGCCCCCGTGGGAAACAACTTTCCCGTGGCGGCGGCGTCCTCCTCTCGGCCCGGCTGAGTTTGTTCTCACCAGCTCTCCTCTCTCCGTCCCAGGGGAACGGCCCTTCCAGTGCAATCAGTGCGGGGCCTCCTTCACGCAGAAGGGCAACCTGCTCCGGCACATCAAGCTGCACTCCGGGGAGAAGCCCTTCAAATGCCACCTCTGCAACTATGCTTGCCGCCGGAGGGACGCCCTCACCGGCCACCTGAGGACACACTCTGGTAGGTCCCCTGGGAGAGGCCAGCCCGGGGTGGGGGGGCCCAGGCGTCCTGGGCGCAGGGCATCCCATCCTGACTGGCTGGCCCCGCGCAGAGCCTCCGCCCCATCCCCTGTCTGTCCCCCATAGGACACTGGCCTCTGTAACTTTGGCATCGGTCTCCCCCCACCGCCCCACCTCACCCCACCAACTTCCCCATGTTCTCCTTTTCCCATTGAACTAGAGGAAGCAGCCAGATACAGACACACACACACACATACACACACACACACACACACACACACACACACGAGTCTCACTCTAGGTAGTGTATTTCAGAAGAGGCCATCCATTTTGTCAGGCGACGAGTGGGGTTTTGGAAAGGATTTTGCCAGCCATTTTTTTGACAGCTGTATGGCCAATACCCTGGAAGCTTCCAAATACCTTTCTTTACATTAATTGTGGAGTCACACTTTGGACTATTCTATACAGGGTGTGATGGGGACATGTTTATTTGCAGCAATGATAGACAAAGGTGATTTCTGGTATAACCCAGTCTTCTCAGGCACACCCAGACTGGTCCAGAGTGTGACTCTCACGTGGGAAACCAGTCAAGGACTCTGTTGGAGAGGAGCGTTTCTCTTTTAATGAGACAGGTTAAGTGCATCCCAAATAATTCAGAGTCTCGGCTAGACCATCATGAGCATAAATGCTCCGCAATTCTAAAACCACTCCCAACCCGTGAAGCCCAAGTTCAGGCTTTAATTAGGTTAGATCCTCTACCTAGTGAGACATCTTCCTGAGTGTTTCATTATCTAGTATCCCCACAATCCTACAGGTCAGAGGAAGAAAGGGCTTCGGCCAGGCCGTCATGTGTGTCATGTTTGACAGCAGCATGGTCTCCACAACATGACCCGCGTGGGTTTCTTTCACACTGTCCAGTGGCTATACTTGACATAGCACACTGCCTGAGCCTTTAGGGCGGGAGGTTGCCAGCCCTCATCCCTGCCCTCAGGGAGCTTCCCATCCCAGCCAGCCATGGGTCAACCGCCCTCTCTGAACAGGTGTCATGGGTGATGGAGCTGCTTCAGGCCAGTTGCTTCTCAGCCTCTCTGGGGAGCAGGATAAGGAGGTGCCTTCCCAGGAGATGAGGACCTGTGTTATTTGTGAAGGGTCTGCAGGGGCCCAGGCCATCTCTTCCCAAATGCAATGGCGAGAGGTTGTAGCAGCCGCTCACATCCATCTCTGTATCACACCTTTACTGAACACCTCAAGGTGATTCTTCCCCATGGGGGAGACAGGTGCACACGAGGAAAGCAGCGCCATGTTACCAAAAACATAACAGTGTCTGCGGGGACGAGAGGCGCAGAAGGGAGGAGACAGTGGTCCCTGGGGTGGGAGGGCCAGGAGAGATTCCCACAGAAGGAGGGGCTTGAGTACAGGCCCGAGTGGAGGCAAGTTTCTGAAGTTTGCCTTGGAGAAGATCTAAGTGAGTGTGTGAGCCGGCAGTGGTCCTAGAGGGGTGTGGCACACACGTGGGCAAGAACGTGGTCTTTCTCCTGGTGAGCGGCTCCTGCAGCAGTCCCCCAGTCAGCTAAGGCAAGAGGGAGAGGGATCGCAGGCGGCCCGCGAGCCTCCTCCTCCTCCTGCTGACCTCCTTCCTGATGGTGCACGTGGGGGAGGCTCCCAAATGCCCCGATCACAACAGTGTGGTGGTTTGGGTGAGCTTCTCAAAACCCTCCAGGAAGGGAGTATGCCAAGCTGAGAAGTCGCTGGACCACAGAGCAGGCAGGTCAGCAGCGGGGCCATGGGGCGGAGGTTACTCAGGGTTGGGGAGGGTTGCTGCCGGGGGCAGGAGGAACAGGTGGCTCCCCTGAGAGGGAGGACCCAGCATGACGACAAGCCTTTGGCTTGTTTACGTGTGTGATGAGCATGTGCGGTGGCCCCACCTGGAGGTGAGGGTGGTGCCAGGGGCTGACTGACAAGCGAGGCCCGCGTGGGCTTCGACTGTGAGGCTTGTCCAGTCTGTGTACCGTGCCTACAGGTGGTCTAGGAAAAAGAAAGGTCATGCCTGTCATTTCTAAGGAGTCACGTACACATAGACACAGCTTACAGCAATATTGCTTTGGTTGTTAGGAAGCATGGCTTTCCATGTCAGTGGAAAACACAAGCATTTATTCTTAGGTGGCACCAACCATAGATCATCACCCCCAGATTGCTCTGATTGGCATAGAAATCTCTCCACGTATCAGTCCTTAAAATGTAAAGTGTCTGGTGTCTTCCTTTCCCATTGTGGAGTTAGGAACATTTGATACAATGTTTTATGTTGCTCTGGCTCCATGCCTGTTTACTCCATTCAAAGAATGATGGTATCCTGCTTTAAATGTGACTCATTACTTGAATAATTGTACATATAACAGGTGGTGGATTTGGGGGAGTTTATTTCTGTTATGGCTCTCCCCATGAGCAAGTTGGGTGGACCATCATGGCTCCGGGACTGGTAATGATGCGGCTGTCTGAAAGTGCCATTGACACACACACAGCTCTTGGGGGAAGAAAAAAACAAAACAGTGATTTGGTAAATGATTTCCCTAGAATAAAATGAAGACTTCAGCCTTTGAATGGCAAGCTCAAACATGTGGCCACATTCTCTCCCAGTTTGGGATGGCCAGTCCCAACTCCATTAAAACCAGGATCACAGCTTTCCCTAGTACCTGGAGCTGGCCTGAAGTTCCAAAACCAGCATGCTAGTGGTGACAGAGCTAAAAAACATTTCCCATGCTGATACCAAGAAGGGCTTAGGTCATATGGAGGATAGGGGAGAGATCCCTCTTCCTTCCTCGTGGCTTCCTTTGAAAGTGGCAGGCTTAGTTAGAGACTTTCTTTCCCGCAGAATATTGAGCTCTGCTTCAAGATATGCTTTAGTTCATTCACTTACAGTGAACATATTCTTATACTACAGAGTTAAAATCAATTATATTTTTTAAAAAATGGATATCAGGCACCGTGCCATATATACAGTATATGATTATGGAATTTACTAAGGTTATAGCTTTTGCAGGAAAGGTTATAGCTTTTGCAGGAAGGGACATTGTTAGCTATAGTCTATTCGTAATTTCTAAAAGCAGTACTCAATAAAAATGTGCAATTTTAGGCAATATTCTCTCTTTTAACGTTATTTCCTGCTATTAGGGGTACATCTCTTTCTGTAGATAAAGAAAGATATTTTTCTTTCTCTATTAAGTGTTCCAGAAGTCAAATTTTGGTTTTCATGTTAGCCTTCTTAAACCATAGTTCCTGTGCTCCTAGGAAAGAGATTTAACCAATTCAAGCTTTGGTTAAACCATCTTACCAAACATTTCTATTTGGATCATGTTAATGTTTATATAATATTTTGAAATGTGTTAAATAAAATAATATGAGAAAGAGTAGAAGGTTCCTGTCTTAGGGTGAAATTTTACATTCTTTACATAAGAGATTGGAGACACTATTCATTTCATCTCTTAAAGTTGTATCTATTGAAGTCTTTAAACAGTCATGACATAAATTCCTACTTAGTCTTCTTTTCTTAAAATAGCACTCAATAAAATCCAGGAAGGCCTAGATTAATCATAAAGAACCATACTGCCCAATACAATAGCTACATGCGGTAAAATTTAATGTTAATAAGTCACAATTAAATAAAATTAAGACTTCAGTTCTTAGTGGTCCTAGCCACACTTTGAATGTTCAGTAGTCATACATGGCTGGTGGCTGCCATGTTGGACAGCACAGTGGATTCCATACTGGGTAGCACAAGTAGAGGGCATTTCTGTCATCATAGTAAGTTCTGCTGGACAGGTCACTCTAGAAGCTAGGCAATCCTGAAGTTCTTTGGGGAGAAAACAGAGCTTTTCCATAAGTTCTATTTATGAAAAATATATTTTGCATTTCCATACGGTATCTTTTTGTGCAAAATATTTTGTATTATACAATACAAATGCAAAATACATTATTAAGAAAATAAATTTTGGAAATAATGTTCATTTCATTAAAGCTTATTTATCCACCATTGTTTCTTAGACTTCAAATTACCCAGTTTAGCACCCTAAATTTGAGCTCACTGTGGCTCCATTAGATGCATCGCCCAAGTCACGCCAGATCTGGCCCCCAGTGGAGACAAGATGCCCACTCTGGAGGTGAACCTGTAGATGATCTAGCCAGCATGACGGTCTTCCTCACATCCCATATCTAGTGTCCGGCATCCACCTTGTAACACTGCAATGCTCCACCTTGTAACACTGCAATGCTCCATTTCCTCAGCTAAGGGATAGACTTCAGTGATTTAAGGTGGACAGACTCTGGTTGTCAGTACAGCAGATAAATTAAGATGAAACGAGTCACAGGAATTCTGGGTACAATCAAAGAAGCCTTTGGGTATTAACATTTTTAAATTTAGTAATTTTGACCAACTCCATAATGCTTTTAGCTCTCAACAGTATCAAGAGTAGATTTTTTTTTTTTAACTTTTTAGGTAATAATTGTATTGCATGCATTCCCATTATACATAAGGCCAACATTTAATTGCGGTCTTGAACTCAATTGTGTTTTCTGCAGTTGGTAAACCTCACAAATGTGGATATTGTGGCCGAAGCTATAAACAGCGAAGCTCTTTAGAGGAACATAAAGAGCGTTGCCACAACTACTTGGAAAGCATGGGCCTTCCAGGCACGCTGTACCCAGGTAAGCGCTGAAGCTTGGAGGCGGCCTGGCGGGCTCTCCCCCAGCATGGCGGGTGAGGCGGGCACTCTGCACACAACATTAGGGGCAGGGCCACAGGCCTGCTTCCGCCCAGGCTGGGTGGGAGGGGAGTTTTTGGCCAGCAACGTCTCAGTTTCACTAAGAGCACACTGTGCTTCCCGACTTTCTAGATCCTCATCTGACCAGAGACAGCTTGACTCTAAGACCCCTCCCTCTTCCAATCTGGAGAAATGCCTAAGATAGTAGTTATTCTTCATAATTTAGGATTTTTTTTTTTTTTTAAAACATAACCTTGAGTAGCGATTGTTTCTTTGTGCTTAGTAATCAAAATAAAATGTGAAATCTTGTCTTAAAATTATTTTTTCATGAAGTGGATCAAATAAGAACTTTCAAGCTGTGATATCCACCATTGGTACAAACCAAGGACACAGCGTCCACACCTACCTGGCACATGAGGTTGAAGTTTGTTGAAAGACCCTAGAAGTTGATAGCATTGAGGTGGTCAAAGCATTAGAAGAAAGATTGCCTTTTTCATATGCGCTGTGATTCTTCTTTGTATGTTGCGTACCAAGATAGTACTTGACTCTGATCCCAGACCATGTGAGGTGTAAGATGTGGAGAGAGGCCTGCACAAGGCGACTTTCCCCAGGGGTGTTGGCAGTGTTATGACAAGTTCCTTCCTAACTATCTAAGCGATAAGAAATTTAGCAATAGAACAAAAGAAGCTGATTTCTTGCAAAACACTATTGACTGGGCATGACCACTGGCAAAATCATCACTGGACTGTAGGGTAGAAGTTAAATGAATGGTGGAGAATCCATTAAGCCTCACTCAATGTTAGGACTTGAACTGGTCCATAATGGAAGATTCACCAGAGTATACTCAGATGACTAATGGCAGATGAGAGCAGGAAAAAAAGATATTCAGAATTAAGGCCTGAATGTTGATTCAGATTAGTCTTGGCATCAAAAGGCAACATGTCACATGGCAAGAGTTCTGTCGTTCCAGTGCTGTCTTTGCCATCTGTCAGCTGGGGAGCTAGGGCTGACTGCTGACTTCTCTGGGCCTAAATCTTCTCACCAGTAAAATGGGGAGATTCCATAAAATTATTGGTTAGCTTCCTTTAAAGTCTGGAAAGAATGGAAAGGTATTGAGGGTGAGTGGACAGAAGAAACTGGATATTAAAATAGCAGAAGCAGCAGCAGTAGTAGTAATTTAGCAGTTATTAGGTTGTAGCTAGACCCCAGGGCAGGAGATCGAGGGGACAATTATCTTCCTTTAAAATAAAATGTGAACCCAGATACTATATTTTTTTGTAAAACATAAATTAATAGGCCTTGGAAGTAAGTGCTTCTAATGATGACATATTAATGCTTAATAAGCCATTTTATGTACTCAACAAATATTTACTGAGGACTTACAGTTGACAATACCCACCCTATTGAATACAATAATCTGATCTGCACATGGACTTGAGAAGACAAAGCAAATGAAAGCAGCAGCCGGGATGTCATTTTCTATTTCCTCCACCATTTTTGTTACTGAAGAAATGAGCTGCGATGTCACCGTACGCAGGAAGCTTCTGCCCAGGTGGAAGGAGAAGCAGCCCACCCTGCACTGAGACCTGGGCTCAAGTGCCATCTCTGACTCTGTTTTTGACTGTGACCCAGGGCTCGTCTCCTAAACGTGAGTGATCATTTCTGTCTGGCGTCCCTCACAGCCGCACTCTGAGAGAAGCATGAGGGAGTAGACCCTGGTGTGAGCCGGAGACAAGACGCGTGTCAGGTGCTCATCTAAACATGGACACTTAGGTCCTTGGTGTGTGGACAGCTTTAACCTGGTGTTCCTCTGTTGGCATCTGTGTCACTGCACTTATGAGTCAGCTGTATGCATTAGATGTTACCCTGTGGAAAGAATCCATTTCAGCCTAAAACGTGAGTGTCTTCCTTTTGGTGCTCAAATATTTGGAAAACTACAGTGATGTTTTCCTGTCCCCGTACTCCGTCGCTGAGAAGGCTTCTCTAGGACGGGGCAGTCATCTGATTTCAGTAAGGCAACAAGTGCAGCAGGCAGGCTACCATTTAACTGGTTGAATTCTTTCTGTCTTGTATCACATGAAGATGTGCAAAATATCATAAACCCCTCTCAACAGGTCATCTTTGATTTTACCCCGGCCAGCACCCAGCCCCCGCAATAGGCAGTCGGTGCTGGTTTCAGGAACTTGGAGTACTGAGAGGATACCTAAGAGGACTGTCACAAAAGTCCTCCTAGACTGCATTTGGGGCAGGGATGGCAGGCAGGGGAGTCAAGGGCCCGAGCACTTCAGCTTTGCTGAGCCAGGACGGGTTGAACCTGTGTCTTCCTGGGCATCTCTCCTCTCCTATCCCTCCACAGCTTTCTCCAGGACCAGCCCTCATCTGTCTCAGATGGACAGTCAAGTAGTCGCTTCTCTCCTCCCCAGTCTCCCTTAGGCTGGGCCCACTAGCTAAAAGCAAAGCCCAGCTTAGAGAATGTGAGAAAAGTTTGATTTTTCTGAGTATAACTTTCTTTAGCAAAAAGCTTTTGGTACCTGTTATAATTTCTTTTTTTTTCCTCTTTTAATTTTTATTTCAAATTGTGGGGTACAATTCAGGACTAGGTATACAAGTATTCACTGTGCAGGTACCCTTATCAATGAGGTATGCCCCCCCTTCCCCAGGCAGATATGGACTACTGTCAATCCCACCTATCCATCCTCCCACCCGCTCCCCGCAGTTTCCCGCCACTTTCAATCCTTTTCTTATAGTAATACGGTAGTTGTTCAAGGTCCACTTATGAGTGAGAACATGTGATACTCAGCTCTTTGTTTCTGTGAGAGATCACTCAGTATTATAGACTCTAATTCCATCCACGTTGCTGTGAAGTTCATGATTTTGTTCTTCCTTTTGGCTGCATAGTATTCCATTGTGTATATGTACCACATTTTTTTTATCCAGTCCTCTTTTGATGGGCAGCATGGTTGGTTCCATGTTCTTGCTATTGCTGAAAAGAAAAAAACAAACAGCCCTATAAGAGCAGCCAACAGATATATGAAAAAATGTTCAGCCTCACTAGTCATCAAGGAGATGCAAATTAAAACTACACTGAGATACCACCTAACTCCAGTCAGAATGGCCGTCATCAATAACTCAAAAAAGAACAGATGCTGGAGAGGATGTGACGAAAAGGGAACACTTCTACGCTGTTGGTGGGAGTGTAAATTCGTACAGCCTCGGTGGAAATCGGTGTGGAGATTCCTAAAAGCTCTAAAAATCGACCTTCCATATGACCCTGCAGTCCCCCTACTGGGAATGTACCCAGAAGAACTCAGGCCACACTATAAAAAGGATACTTGCACACGTATGTTTGCTGTTATAATTTCTTAACGTCTTATGGAAAAATTAAGTTTGTTGAGCCTTAAGTGCACAAACTGTATCACAAACCCTTAAGGATATATACATCTAAGGACAGAGTAGCCAGTGACTTGGGAGCTTCAGGCTCACTTGTTCCTTACTGTGATGGACTCCGGAGACTGGGGCTCCCCAGAGGCCCTATGTCATGGCACGGAGGAAGTCCCCACCTGCTGGGGAACCCCAGGCAGGCCATGGCCCTGCTTTGCAGAAAAGGAAGGACATACTGGGAAGCATATAAGCTTGGTGAAGTATCAACCAGCAGAATTGGGTTTATGGATTTGTGTTTATCCTGCATGTAAGTCCGGGTGTGGGCTGTATATGTTTGCCCATTTAATATATGAAACACACATTTCCAGTATTAAAATATACCAGAAAAAATAACAAACTTGAAATATGTGGCTTCAAAGTGACATTGATAACAGCAATGAAGACATAAAATATTAGAAATCATCTTAGTAGGTAATAAGCAGGACATGATGAAGAAAGCTACCAAACCATACTGAAGCAAGAAAGAAAACTCAGAAGCTTGAGGAAGGAGAGCAGTCTAGACACTGTCCACATGCCTCCTCTCAAATCAAGGTGTAGTTTCAACATACTAATGCTTTGTAAATCTCAGTGGAATTTAGTAGCCATGTATCACAAAGTGTGTCTTGATTTTTTTAAAAAAGGAG
>CAUYQG010145167.1:0-29737 GCA_963574415.1 Tarsius wallacei | reverse complement strand
CGGCTAATTTTTTTGATTTATTGTAGAGATGAGGTTTCGCCTGCCCAGGCGGGTCTCGAACCCGCGGGCTCAGGCAATCCACTCACCTCAGCCTCCCAAAGGCGCGGGATTACAGGCTGAGCCACCGAGCCCGGCTCAGAGATTATCTTGTAGAAGAATATAAGCTTCTAGATTTGGTTAATTTTGCTACCTTTTTTGTTTGTTTTTGAAGGGAATTATTAATATCTGTTGTTTTTCTGAGCCTAGCACCCTTATTCCTAACTAAAACAGCCACTCAAAATGATCCATTTGTCTTGGGCTTTGAGACCACCTTCAAAAAATTAGTAAAAGGCCACAAAGTTAGAATTGTAATGGTGTCCTGAATTTTGCGAAGATATAGGCATAGTTAAACCATAAGGTGTTTGCTCTACTTATTTTTCTTACTCTTTGACCTTTCTCCCTTCATGTATATTTGAGCCACTGGGGCTACCTGCTAGATTGGTGAACTTATTTTTCATGAAGACCTTCTGAGATTCTCAGATAATGCTGACCTCATGGTGGTGAATTCTGCTGAGGTTAGACAATAACCAACCATTGTTTCCTAGCCTGCTTCCCTAATTGCTTACTGTCCAGGAGTCATGGACTAGGTGGTCACAAGACTTGTAACTTCTCCAATTGCTCCTATAAGATACTATCACTATCGTAAAACCTAAGACTGGTGTTTGAGGTATTTTTCAGACTTTACATTCTGATAGACGATCTGATAGACCATCTGACCGCCAGCCTGACCAGTGACCCAGAAACTGACTCAGTGCATAAGGACAATCTTGATATCTCTGTGGTTATTCCTAACCAACAAGCAGTCCATTCACTAGCCCCCAGTCCACCAAATTACCCTTAAAAACCTTAGCTTCTGAGTTCTCCAGGAGGCAGATTTGAGTAATATCTCACATCTTCTCACTCAGCAGCCCTGTGATTTTAAAACCCTCTCTACTGTAATTACTGCTTTTCTGAGCCGTGGGCATAAAATTCCATGAGGTTGTAACAGCTTTAACTGCAGGCACGTGATTTAGACAGACCAATCACAGAACTCCAATTACTCTGTCACAGTGACTGGTTCCAGCATGGACATGTGACCTTGGCTGAGTCATCTGAACCCTTCCATGAGATTGAATGAATGGGCGCTGAAAGAGAGAGACAGCGCTATCTTTTTAGATTTAGATAAATGTAGATGCAGACTTGGAACTACACAGAGTGAGCTTTTCTCCCAAGTAGAGAAGGACTGCAGCAGAGAACAAGGCCAATAAGGAAAAAGAAATGGAGGCAGGGTGAGTTGAAATGGTGAGAACCAGAGAGAGAAGAAGAAGATGGACACAATGACATTGTTTGAGCCCTCAGAGCAATGTATGCCCCAAACCAGTTGTTTTCTACTTGCTTAAGATAACTTGAGATCTGTCATTTTCAACTAAAATGTCCTAAGGAACATTGAACTTGGTGACAGTGAGCTTGGTGAAAAAGGACTACCAGTGATAAATACTAATCTTTTTTTCTGTTAACGTAATAATACATATGTCATGTAAATCTTTTTAGAGAAACGGAAAAACAGAAAGAAAAATTACAGAAAAGTATTTCCATTTTGGGACATAAGAAATAAGATGTTATAAACAAAAGGTAAAAGAGACTGAGTTGAAAATTAAATAGAAAAAAACCATATGTAGAAGAGAGGGAGAGCACAGTGGATTAAGACGTTTAAAGAATTTTTCATTTCCGTCCATTCTGTCATGCTAATAATGGCATACTCATGCAAGATACTGTGCTAGAATTTGCTTGGATTTGTCAATCAGTAAAAAATATACCTGGTTCTATTTGAAGTCTGGTTTGATAGCGATATATAAGAACTAAACCATTTGAGTGATACATTCCCATTGGCGATGCCAACAATATAGAGATTCAAAGTTAAAAAAAGTTTGAGAATGTTTCTGCTTTAATGATGTCACAGAGTTCAATTGTAATCTGGTTTTACTTGCCTGGTCACACCTCTCGAAAGGTCTAAGGGCACCGTATCCATTCCTTTCTGCGGACTATAACATCTACAAAGTTAGCCTGTAACGCTTCTATGAAAAAGTTTTTGGAGTAGATAAAAAGAGAACAAGATAATGATCTATGGAAAGAATAATTCTTTTGTGCCTTCAAATGTGTGGTGTCTCCTGTGCCAAAGAGGTTTTAGCAACACCAGCAGTTTCAAGGAGTGACTGTTTGAGGGAGGGAGGAAAGAGGACAGGGCATGAAAGGAGGGAGTGTCTTTTTGCTGAAGAAATGTTTACTTTGTAATTAGCAAAGGACAAGAAGGCTCTTTTGGAAACTATATTTGGGGGTCCAGAATTTGAATTTATGCTGATCCTCTCTGAGTCTCTCTCTAGGGAACCCTCCTAATTGGCAGGGATCTCAGTTGGCTAGAACAGGCTGCAAAGGAAGCCAAGGTCTTGGGGTCATTTCTCCAAAAGGCCCGTTAACTCAGCACTGTTCCACAGTCACAGGCTGTACCTTTAACCCTACTTAGCCATCTTACAAATGCATATTAGCACATCAACATGGTGGCCACAGGAAAAAAAATGCATATATTCACCCTGAGACCAATATAAAATATAAGCAGAGAGATATTATTTTTGCCAGCATAAACAAATGCCTTTGAAATGTGTTAGCAAATTCTAATGAAGGCTGCAGCTACTAGTGGTACAAACTGCAAAGATGAAACCTGTTAACAAATGTATATGCTTACAAATAAGTTGATCACCAATGATCCTTACCTTGCGGACTGACATAAACCATGATGCTAGCATTTAGAATATAAGACCCATGATGAAAGAATCTTGCAATTTTTGTACACTGCTGTTTCCACAGCACCTAAGAGTGCCTAGCACATAGTGGGGCTATAATAAATATTTGTTGAGTATATGAAGCTATCTTGGCCTGACATTTTATTTATTCTTCCTTTTCTCCTCTTTAGAAATTGTAAAGTACAATAAAAATAATATCTGACCCATCTCCCGTGTCAACAATTGACTGTGTTTTTACAAAGGAAGAGACCGGTTCAGACAGTAAGGGACTGTTGAGTGAATGAGCAATCCCATTCACCTAACTACAAACAAGAAAAAGACCTCTGTGGTAGATAGCAAAAACTGTTAAAATTCTCTCCCTCCCGACCCGAGTTGAATCAGGACTGGCCTTGTGACTAGCATAGGCAACAGAATGTGGTGAAAGTAAAACTATGCCAGGTACTTTGCCTAGCCTCAAGAGGAACCACTTCTTTTCTGTTTGGGAGCCTGTAGAACCCTGAACCATCTTGATGACGAAAGAAACCGAGCATAGTTTGCTCATTCTTCAGCCATCCAGCCGCATGAGAGAGCCCTACCCAAGATCAGAATTGCCTAATGGATCTCAGCCTAAATTGCCCAGCCACAGACTAAGTAGATGGCTGTTGTTTTATGCCTTTGTTTTGAAGTTATTTATTATGCAGCAAAACCTAACTAAAACATTCCTAATGCACCAGATCTAAACAAGGGCAAGGTCATTGTTTGCTTAGGGGCTGAAGAACGCTACTCCTCCATTCAGAAACCTGACCAGTGTGTGTGATGTCACACACACCAATGAGTCGCAAAACATTAGATACTTATAAATAACGCACAAAAGAAATCTCAGAGAATGCAGGCATTTTCAAGAACTATTTATTATAAAACTTATTTTAGGATAGAGGTTCTGGGGTGCATACCAATCAGCAGAGAAGCCTACAAATAATTTTTCTCCTACCATAGGAAGGGACTACATAAATAACAGTAACAGTTAAATATTTCTTATTTTCCATAATAAAGGGCACCATGAATTTTGACCACCATTCATGATGTCACCCAAATCTTGGAGAGCTTACAAAAATGGAGTGATACAAACTTGGCCTTTACTATAGATAGGGAATAATTTCTGGTTGAATTCTAAAAAATGGTACATACCCAGGATTATGAGGCATGGAATAAAAGGCTTATTATTTTCTGCAGAGCTTTCTCTTTAATGGTGAGAAGTTTAAGAACATACAATAGGGTGTAAAGTGTGTTAGAGGCAAGAAACCTATTAACTGTCATTTCACTTTTTTCTACCTATATCCAGGTGCTGGCTGTGAATATTCTGCTTCCTTATGACATAGCGGAGTCAGCTGCACACATAAAGTATCTTGGTTTGTTCTCCATCCCACAAACCTGGGCAACGGAGAGTCCTCACAAAAATCCAGCTATTGTAATGCCAATATCAGAGGACAAAAATAAGGAGTAGCAGCCTGCCGCTGAGGCTATAAAATGTTTTCATCTACATAAATAATACATTTTGACACATGTCCACTGCATTTGCAAGCTGATTTGATGTTTCATTGTTTAAACCGAAGTTGGTGAAACAAACCCCAAAAGGAATAAGAGTTGAGCAGTATAGTTAAAGAGAAAACAATGGAATAAAGACAGGGAACAGGGCATCTACGAATGTGACTAAAAGGATCTGAAAATGAAATATGTTTTGATGAGGGACTTTCAAGATTGATAGTGCCTACATTCTTTAAAAACAACTGTACCCTTGTACTGTTATCAAAAGCCTGATATTCAGAATAGATTATACCATATACAAACTGTAATCTTTCTATCCTTAACAACCGTACTCTAGATCTGGTTTCAATACTAGAACAATTTAGAGAGACGAAATTTTAAAGTGTTAGGTTACACCATATGAAACTGCTAACATTTGACCATTTACAACCTACCAAAAAAGGCACCTGTATTCGATTCAACCTAATAGACAAGAGAGTATTACAAAACAAGAGATGACTGCAGCCATACAATTCATTTGGGTAAAGAGCAAGCTAAATGGGGGTTCAATGCCGGGCAGGCCTGTCCACTGAGGACTTAAAAAACTTGACTTATCCTTTAAGAGGGATTTGCACCAAGGAATATTTCTCTGGGAGTGAAGATTGTTATTTACCGCAACGAATCATCTTTCTTGGGGGTTTTAAGCATAGTTGAATGACTTTGCAGGGCACTGAAGTATTTTAAATTAAAAGAATATTAACTTTTAGTAAAACTGATCGTTACCATTACACTCTGAAGGGCAAACTTTTCCCGTGTTCCACTGTTTTGCCCTTGTTGCCAATGCTTCTACCATGTTCAGGTTTTCATTGGTGGCAAATGGTCTTCCCCAGAATCTGAACAAGCAGCCCCTTTGGATAGCGAAGGACTAGGTCCCAAGAAAGATAACAAAGAGAGATTGCTGAACTTATACCAAGGTTTCTCACTGTTAGTACTGCAGATAATAATTTCTGCAAATGTCTGAGCAAAGGTGCCCCCCAGAACCACCATCTCTAGTGTTGTCATTGTCTCATCTCTCCACTTTGTTGATTTTTTTCCTCTGAACTATGTCAAAAGGCTAAGCTACTAATGGGTTTAGGGAAAGAACGGAGAGTTCCCACCCACCAATGCTTAAACAGGATGTGTGTCTTTAGGCCAGCTGGTCTTCAGGAGGTGAACGTGGGGAGAGGGCCTAATCTGAATACTCAGATCCAGTTGGCATCCATAATTTGGAGCTACAGAGTGCATCCATTTGGATTTTGATGAACTGTCCTGGGAATCTGGTCTAAATGTCTTGTTTTGAATTTGAATTACTATTTAATATAAATCTCATTGTCATTTTTTGTTAGGTTTAAAAAACTGATCTTGCTCTAATTATAAATATAATACAATGAACACGATGCATATTTATAATACTCATATTAGAGAGCATGATTAATAACAGTTTATAAATTAATGCGTGAGACTTTACCTTTATGAAAGCCTGGTAGATTTTTACTATCTTTTAATTCTGAGAAGGCATGTAAGGCAACTTATAGTATATTCAAGTAATGCAATAAGACAGTGATTCCCACGCTTGGTTCTTCTTTGGAGTTTCCCTAGACCTTTCATTTCTTTCTATTTTAAAGAACTATTTTCCCTTTTCTCTGGTGGAATGGATGCTAGCTTATCGATATGCCAAGAAGGGAGACCCCCCAAGGTGATAGAGCATGACTCTGTTCTTCTCTCACCTTTCTATCCCAAGACCATATACTGCCTGTAATTAATGAGAATCTTCTTCATGAAACTAACCAAAGATCAACATTTCTTTCCTTTTTAATGAGATACCTTAAAAACAGTCTATAAGAAATTCTCTTCAGTTAATAAGACACAAATAAATAAGAAACATGTTTGTTGACCCTTTTTCCTACCACCACACACAAAAATACTCTTTTGCATCAGATGCAGGGGCACACACATCTCCCCAACCTGTTTCACTTCTTCTCTGAGATGGTTATATCCAACATACTGAAAGAGTCCATAAATAAAAATTAACAACCACTGAAAGTGCATTTTCTCTTTGTCTACTTCTATTTAAATATGTTTTAATGCACATGCGATAGATATTAGTCAATATGTTAGCCTGTATGATTCCTTGAAACATATATTTTTGATATTTCAGATTATGAGACTGAAACACTCCTTGCTGCACTAACATTTCAAATATGTAATTCAGCTGAGATAGGTTCAAGTTAGAAGCAATTGCAAGTGCAATACTGTCTTATTAAAGCTAGTAATGAATGAAGAAGTTAAGTTGATTAAAAGGTAGCATGTCAGGTAAGGGGAAATAACTTTAAATTGTGTAAACATAAGATAAAGATTTAGATTTGTGGCTACAATATTTGGGGCAATGACATTTACACTTATCTCCTCAGATTCAATTATTATAACTATTCTAGAAATGAAAAGAGTGGTAGTAAAGAAAAATGTATGTGTATAAGATTTTGCAACCTGCTTGTCTAACATGTACATACTAAAAAGCATCTCATGACTAGGGTAATCCATTCTGTTGCTAGGAACTATTTTCTTCTTTTCAATTTCTTTGTGCACATTTTGGAAAGTCAGTTCTGGATCTTATCATTCCTCCCCGGAGACTTTGCATTTGGAAATTGCAGTACAGTAGAAAAAATTCTGAACACATGCTCCATACCTTTTCCAAATTTGAGTTATCTACCTCTGTCTATTGTTAACCTCTTAGCCAGGGATCATAGATGTAAGTTTATGTTCACAGCTTAATTTTATCAGAAAAACCATACCTTTCAATTCCTGCATTTAGAAATGTTCAAGTCATGAACCTAAAAGAATCCTCTTATTTTATGAATCTGTAGCATCTAGAAGAAAGTAAAGTAACAGCTATCCTAAGTGTTAGGAGAAATCATGTCTTTACCACTTGATTGTGTTTATTTTTCATTTATTAATGGTTTCTCATGCTTACCCTACTTAAAATAAGAGGTACCAACTCATATAAAAATATAAAAGTAAATAAAAGTCTCCTACTTTATTTGGTCTGAAAATAAGCTTCCCTCTATGCATGTTTATGGTTCTTACCATTTAGGTTATAAATTCAAGACAATGGATAAATTTTCAAGGTATTTTATCTTTATTATATATTATATAAATATGTAACAGAGCCTAAATGAAGACCCTGGGTAATGTTATTATTTTGATGTTATACTTGATACAGTGGGTATAGTGGGATGTTCAGAGGTCATAATTACTTTTCTATTTAATTTATTTGTAGTCAGATATGACATTTGATAAGTAAATCTTGAAAGAAATTAAGAAAACTGGGTTTTAGTTAATTTAATTAAGAAAACTAGGTTAGAGAAATAAACAATAAAAGGAAAAGTGGTTTTATTCCCACCTTAAATTTCTAGGCTACTTGAGAAAAATTTTTGGCAACACATTAAAGATAAATGAAGAGTAAATAAAAGCAGAACTAAATCTGGAAATTAATTATAAATGTGATCCACATTTCCTACTTATTAGTCTATGTGTTACCAAATTTGAAAAATAATAAGACACCTACATTTTTCTAGTTGTATAGTTTTCTTTTAAATGTAAAATGTCATTTTATCCTCAGAGAGGAGGTAAAAAAGATCAGAAAGAAACTTTAAAACTAGATTTCATGTCACAGGTTCGGATTTCAAACTTCTTGTGGTATTATTTATCAGTTTCTAATTTTACGAACTGACATTTTTAATGCTGATGTTTGTCAATTGCTAGCAAAATATATTATATTAGAAGACCCCATTCTTAAATAAGATAAATGAAACATAAGTAATATCATAATTTAATTTTGCTATTGGATAAGTTTTTCTTCACTTATTTTTTAAAAAAATAAGTGAAGAAAAGTATACTGAATACTGATTAGTAAAGTAGAGTCTTTGTGGAAAGAATGATTGAGCAAAGAACACCTGTAAGTTATTAAATTTCAATAAAATTTAGTAAACATAAGTAAATGTACAGCTATGGGAGCATACCAACAAGTAGAGTGATGAAATATCTGACTTCCAAATCCAACTTTTAAAATCTAAGCTGTTTTAAATTAATTGGTAACAAATGCCAGAAAGGCCTTTTTCACTAGCCAACTTACATTTTTTAAACTAAATTTTAATCAAAACCTCTTACAAATATACAAAAGTTTGAAATTATCTTTAAAATAACCCATGCCTTCAAAGATTTTATCACATTAACTACTTGATTATAATGGTAAGAACAGGCTTTATACATTTTGATGACGGTCAATTCCTTTGGTACAGTGAAAGGTTCTTTGCGAAGTATAGGTGACCCCAATTCTTTTTCATATGAGCCCTGTCCAAGTTTGCATAATGTCCTCTTCTGTGTTCCCGTTGAACTTAGTTCACACATCTATAATCTCCCTTACTATATGATTGCTATTGTGATGATCTGTTTAAACATCTCAACCCTACCCTGGACTCTGAGTGTACCTTTATCACAGACACAGGACCCTATTCAGTTGTGGATCCCTGGGGCTTAGCACTGTGTGTGGCCATACAGTAAGAATTTAGCAAAACTATGCTGAATGAATACATGAATGAAATAAGCTAAGGAAGTTCAACTACACAGGCAACCAAACTTCTTTCAAGCTGTAATTAATTGAGAGGATCATTTATAGGCGCACCAGATAACTACCAATAGCTATGTAAAAATACACGAAATATTTGTAGGCAGTGGTGCTGGGGACATCAGAGAGAAAGATAGAAAAATAATATTTTAAAGATCTACATCTGTGGTTCTTCTAAACGGAAGCTTATTCACCCTTAGGCATTATATAAAGTTTTTCTCTTTGGCATACATAAGATTTCAGAATACGGTCTGACACAGTTAATGTTGACCTATTAGGTTCTGTAATTTGGTCTATAAAGTTAGTATAATATAAAAAAATCTGGAAATGAATGTCATCAATGGTCATGCTATATTTATAAAATGTGGCCTTGATCATTTTATTCAAACGTAAAGTCAGTATCAAAAATACATGTGTTTAGCAACATAAGTTTGCAACCTAACTGTGCTACTTTGGTTTGTAGGCAGTGAGGACTAGAGTAAGTCAACAGTGATGATTCTTTGCTTTATTCTAATATCAAATGGCATTAGACTGTGTGTTGATGAGACTTTCCAGAAGTTTTCTAGGCACTAGGAAGGTGGGTCTATTTAAGATCATGGCCCAAATGCTTATACCACATCCTCGTTCATAATTCCCTTAGCACACTTCCATAGTCGTTTAAAGTTCTGACATCAGGCTCCATATTTTAGGATTACCGCAACTATATTCTGTAATTTACCATCAATATATCCTGAGTTTGGTATACATTTTACGGTTTTGAACGTGAGAGATAATGTCAAATGTTCCTTAAGAAATAAAATAAAAACTGCATCAAATTATGAGGATTCAAACAAGCATATTTTGTTATTGTGATTGTACCTCGTTCTCCTTTCTGGCACTTCTTTCTTTGCACTGTACACTTTCTTGTCTCACTTGTGGGGGGACACAGGTTACCCTTTGCTGAAGGATGCTGTATTATTTCTCGGGCCCGTGTTTCAGTCCCCCTTTTGAAGCCACATGTTTTCCCTTTCTTCGTGCATGGACTCCAAGGACTCCATTCACTGGCCTCACAGTGAACTGAAACAGAGAAGCAAAAACATTCTCAGTTGGCTCACAACCACTTTCACTACTGCTCAGTAAAAGCAAGCAAACAAACAAACAAAAAAGGGTTTGCCTCCATCAGGACTTGCCCACATTCTGAGCAGAAATCTTGTAGACCAAAGTTTGGCAAGATGACTCAAAGATGAAACAAAGAGCAGGGGAAGTTGGAATTGGAATGTTTTCAGTTTTTTAGTCCTCGTTATCAGGGAAGTTCATTTTTGTATTGAATTCCCTTTTTCCTCTAGAGTTGGTTAATCCAGACACTAACATAATTGCTCATAATTAATCAATTCTTTATAATTTTCAGAGTACTGTTGCAATTATTGATTGATCCTGACCAGAACTTGACAGAATGGTTGTTATTATGTGCTAGAGAATTGATTCTCATACTTGAGCATTCATCAGAATCACTTGGAGGGCTTGCTGAAACAAAAAATGCTGGACCTCACCCTGAGTTTCTGATCCAGTTGTCTGGGTGGGGCAGTGAATTTGCCTTGCCAACAATACAGGTGATGTGATTTTCAGGTGTTGGGAACACTCTTTGAGAACCTCTGTGCTAGAGAATGGTTGAGCAAACACTAAAACCAAGTCTCTGGCCTACAATTCACTGCCTTTCCGACTTCATGTGTTGTTGGGCACTTAAGTATCGATAGCTATTACTGGGTATGGTTCAGGCACAGCATCACCTATTTTATGTGAATTCAGAGTCAATTCCAGCTGATGGGCTGCTTCTACAATTAACTTGACCATGTGGCTCCCAAGATGAACTGATGAACTTTTTCTGAAGCTTCTTTTGGAAATGTGTTTTCTTTTTCCTGTATGTATGATTTTCTTCTTCAATATAGATTTCTTCAATTATAACAGATTTGTGTACTTCTAATGAAAAGAAACAGCTGCAAAGTGTTTTTCTTATATTATTGTTCATAAAACTTCCTAACAAGCAACAACTGAAACAGCTTGCAATAAGTAATTATTTCAGATTATTTAAGCCTCTCTTTCTGCAAAAACAAGGTTCCAATAACCTCCCTTGCTGCTTTCTGATTTAACGAGTCCTTATTTTTGAGCAGAAAGCTATCTCTCATAACAGCATCAAGAAAGGTAACCAAATGTTTTAGAAATTTAAATCCATTTATCACACATTTTTCACAGGCCTTTACAGACACTTTTAGTTACCTGGATGTAACACAGAGTTAAATGTAAGTGATTAGATGAGTGAATTTAAGCTTCTGGGAAGTTAAATAAGTTTTATTGATCCACTTTCAAAATAGTCTTTACGCTCAGTTTGACCATTATAATTTGGTTAAAGAATAGAGCAACCAAGTCAATTAATAATGTTGTAATCTCTTGCAAGTTATTGACATTATCTTCCAGCATCCCATTTTGACATTAACCATTAAAAAGTAGTGTATCTTTAGCACATACAAATAAAAATACCTCCAAGGAAGCACATAGAAAAAGGGAAATCAACCAAAAATTGTCAGTTTGTATTCATTTAATGCCAGAATTAAGAGGACTAAGAAAATAATTATCTGATGAGGAAGTGACCCGAACTTTGGTACTTTTTCATAACAGCAAAGGTAGCCTAGGCAAATGTATACTTAGACTATGAAAAAGACAGATTTTAAAAATTACAGCATAGGTAATTATCAGTCTAAAGTTAGAAGACAAATGGTTCTAAAAATAAAATTCCAATGCCACCGTTACAGAATTAAACTGGAGGAGAGAGAATATCCAAAACTATTAAGTGTAGGTAAGGTAGCAAAAAGCTCTAATGAGACAAGATGGCTAAAAAAACACGAAATTTCAGAGAATAATTTTTCCTAGCGAAATACTGTAGAATGAATCTATAATGTTAGCATGCAAATAATATTTCCAGGAAAACTTTGAAAAAATTGCTAAAGACAACACAAAGAAATCACCATATAGAACTGGGAAACTACTTGGCTAAGAGGTAGTTAAGAGGCTAAGTCAACAACTTCTGTGTGCCTTTTATCTTCTGTATCAAGAACAATCTTAATACTGGAAATCTGTAACTATTCACTAATGAAGTACATGTCTCATAAAAGGTAATGAGCTCCCCATCCCTGGGAATGGTCATGCTGTGTTTGATTATGAGTCTGAGATGCTGGAAAAGGGATTCCTGAACTGAGAGGAAAGTTGAATGGTGTGTCCTACCAGTAATGACCTTACTGATTATCTTGTTCTAATTCTCATTGACTAATTGTGTGGTTACACAGAAAACATAGCAAGGGGACGTCCCCTTGCTGCATCGTGTGGAGTGCGTCCTCTTCTGTGATTACCCAAACAAGTCCAACTTTCCAAGAGACGCAATGAGTATGACAAAATGGTAGTGCAGAAAGAAAGCATGTACCTGGAGCACAAAGTGGAAAGGACATGTTATCCCATAAAATCGGGTCTAGTGGATACTTCTGTTTAATTTGACCTGGAAACCATGGGGAGTGGGTATGTTGTGGCATACTTCTTTCACCTCAGCTCTCTATCAGAGTAGCATTTTCCTCTGTTTAGGACCTTTCCTCTCAATTTAAAATCTAGGTAGGAAACAAGAAATGTGGTGTAGATTTTAGCAAAGAGAAAGACGCAATGCTTTCTTTTGGGTGAGCAGTGAGGAGCTGAGGTCAAGGTATTCATTATACCACTGACAATGACTTACAATGTTTCCTTAGGGTTACTGTTTAGGCTCTCTGGATCCTAGTTCTCATATTTGTTAAAGTATCAGGCTTTAACATTGCTTTGTGATAAAGAAGCAGGTCATAATTTTCCCTGAAATCCTGGGGTGAGCCTACAGGCATGGCAGATGTAGTGTCTGTAGGCCAGCCACCATCTGATGAGAGATATTTTATATGGTACTAATTACACGAGCCAGTCCGAATGAAAGTTGTGATATGTGCCATCACTGTGTTAGAAGGTCATTTGTACCTATGTAGTCAGTCAGAGTCAGAAAATGGCCTTTGGATGGTGAATCTATATTCTAAAACACATAAACTTCTTAAATTTAATTTTGTGAAGAAATAGTCTTAGTCTGACTAGTAGAATAAATTACCAGTAAGCTTTAAAGGCTAATCCCACAGTGCCAAATGTTAAATGCTCTTCCAGATAGAAAAGCACTGATACATTTTGAAGACTGAATGCCACACCTTCAACATTTAAAAAACTCTAAATATGTGTCCCTTTTTTTCTGGGTAGAGAAATTCCACAGAAATTTCTTTCTGTAACTCATCGTGAACTTCTGTCTTTGAATCTTCCATTCCACAGAAGTGTTTCCTATTTTTTTCCACTGTTTGGAACTTATTACCACTAATCATCAGCCCTCAGGACCTGTAAGGAGAGAAACTTTAAGTGCTTTCTCATGCACCTTTTACTCTATTCCTGAGCTTTTTTTTTTTTCTGTGTTTTTATGACAAGAGAAAAAAAAAAGTCTTAACCAAAATGAGCCATGAACTGTTTCAGGACTGTTTTCCAGATGCTTCTGAAATTATCTTTAAAACATCGTCTATTTATTTCATAGTGCCAAAACGTTGTTTAGCAGTAAAAGTTCTGCAGTGGACTTGAAGTGGTTAAACCACCACTTCAGAGTTAGTACTCCAGTATTTTAGATTCTAATGGACTCGTGATGTGGGGACTTCAGGGGAGTCCTGGAGACTATCTGGCACTGAATCAGGAGGGCATCTGTGTGCATATGCCAACATCATTGCAGCATCAAACGTTCTTGTAGTTCTTGCCCAGGGGATCTTGAGATTTTGTGGGCCGTTTTCCCGTTTGGCTTAGCATCTGCTCCCCAAGTGTTCATCAAAGTTGTAGCTGTAGTAGCTGCACAGCATTTAAAAGAGCGAAAATGGAGCCTGACAGTGATCTGTTATTTAGACAAACAATTTGTCTGAAGGACCTCCCCTCCAGGAAACCCAGCCTGCAATTAATCAGACCCTGGGGTTGTCTCATTCTGTCAGGTTGAGTAAGTCCACGATCCTCTTTCTCATTTCTGAATACCTGTGTGAGCAGAACATTTCAGCAAAGCAGTGTGAAAAAAAATGAGATTTTAAACTATATCAATTCCAATTCTTTAGGTCTTTGATCCATCCACTGAACATCAATGGGTTGTGTCAAGAGAACACACCCCCTCCCCACCTGGAAAATAACTTTGGTCATTGGTTGAGATGAAACCTAGGTGTTTTGTGAAGCTCTTACCACATGGCAAAAATTGAGTTCAAGGTATCATCTCTCTCTCATTCTATATATATGCCATATAGAGTATATAGCATAGATAAGATATATAGAATATATATTATGCTATAAGTAAAACTTCATTAAATCATTATGCAAAATAAATCTCTAAGGATCAAAATAGTTAAAACAATTTCGACAGTCTCTAAGAAACGATGGAGTACACTGGTGTCAAATATATTAAATAATATACATTAAATAATAATGCCAAATAAGTCTCTAAGGATCAAAATAGTTGAAACAATTTTGACGGTCTCTAAGAAATGATGGAGCACCCACTGGTGTTAAATTGTACTGTGTTACATGCTGACTAAGGCTATGGGAACACCTTTAAAACAGCATCTTTGTAAAGAAGGACAGAGATAGCCTCTAAGAGGCAGTCTTTCAGGTTCTCATGAAATAAGACTTTGAGAAGCACTTCTGTGGAGACTGACTTTATCAACTACTTAAATTCTTAGAGGTTCTCCTTACCAATACTGACACACTCCATAGTATGGTTGTTGGCTTCCAACCCTTCTGGGCAATTGTCAAGGCACTTTCCAAGATGTAAGTAAAATCCACTTTTACACTTTGTGCAGAAATTTTTGTTGAAACAGGTATCACAGTCAGCTTTGCATTCTGAAAGAGAGAGAGAGAGAGAGAGAAAGAAAGAGAGAGAGAAAGAGAGAGAAGTAGGCTTTCATTATCTTCTCTTAACAATTGTTGGTCCAGTTCCGCATGTGTCCAACAAAGGCACATGCAATTTTTGTGTCAAAAAAATACCTGGGGCTCAAAATCATTTTGACACACTGAATTAAGGATTCCTTCACAATCATCTAGTTGGTATACATTAGTTATTGATTTTAAAATAATTGTACTGATTGCCCTATGAAAATTTTGGGGGATATATAGCCTAAATGACAGTGAAAATATTTCATGAGAACGTTAATAAAATTTACTGAGATACTGCCTTTGTGCTGTTATTGAGGGCTATTCATTCATTCAACTAATATTTGATTTTTTGTTTTTTTTGTTTTTTTTTTTGTTTTTTTTTTGAGTTGGCGTCTCACTCCGTTGCCCAGACTGGAGTGCGGTGGCCGCTTCCGGCCACCGCAGCCTCGACCTGCTGGTCTCCGGTGATCCTTCCACCTCAACCTTCCGAGTAGCCGGAATTACAGGCGTGCGCTACCACGCCCGGCTGATTTTTTTGATTTATTGTAGAGATGAGGTTTCACCTGCCCAGGCGGGTCTCGAACCCGCGGGCTCAGGCAATCCACTCACCTCAGTCTCCCAAGGTGCGGGATTACAGGCTGAGCCACCGAGCCCGGCGGTATTCTAAATTTTAATTGACCGCACAAATTTTTAGATAATGGGTTAAAGGGAATAAGGAAGAGGGGATGCAGACAAATCAGAAAGGAAATGGCGACTGTATTCCTAGTGAGAGAATGTATACTGGGCTAGGTTAATGGTAGAGGAGATAAAGAGAAAATGGATGAAAAGATAATGGAGGATAAATCCCAGAGTAAATGGCAATAATTGGGTGAGAAAGATCAGAGTTTCAAGGATGAAGCAAGTTTCTGGCTTGTAAAACTGGGTAAATAGCAGCACCATTTAATAATAAGATGAACTATGAAACGGAAACAGGTTTTGTGGGTGTAAAGGGAAAGTTTTTTGGGGGCATTTAGAGAGGAGATGCCCTTTGTCACGTAAGAATGGCGATGCCAACCAGGCAGTTGAAATTACTCTTCTGGAATTCATTGAAAAATTCGAAGTTAGAGGTATAACTTGGTTAATTATCTGCATATAGGTGTTAATAAAACTGTGGACATGCGTGCAATGACCAAGAAAAGATTACAGAGTGAGAAGAGAATTATACTAAGACTGAACTCAAAGGAATCCTAATGTTATATTATAGGCTGAGAAGAGAGGTTCAACCTGCAATGCAGAAACACCCTCTAATTTGGAAGTAAAATAAAGAGAGTGCAGTGCACATATCTCAAAGAAGACAACATTTTTTTTAAAGATGTGGGGTACAATTCAGTATTAGGTATAAAACGTGGACATTGTACAAGTAAAGTTTGGGCCTCCCTTTTATCTCCGCTTTGCCTGGTTTGAGATCTGGTAGCATTATTGATGTTGCGCACTGCCCCCCCCCCTTATCAACAAGGGAGCCTGCACGATGCATATTTGTATACCTAACCCTTAACTGTACCCCACAATTTTAAAATAACAAAGATGTTAAAAAAAAAAAAAAAAAGAAAAGCCAAGAGGAAAAAAGACTGAGAAAAACAAAATGGTCGAAAACCATGAGTCTGATACAGAAGGTCTAACATACAAATAATTAGAATACTAGAAAGAAAATAAATAAAAGGAAAAGAAGAACTATTTGAAGTAATAATGACTGAGTATTTTTCACAATTAGTACAAACATCAAGCCACAAAGTCAAGAAGTTCCCAAAACACCAAGCAGAATACATAGATACCAGAAAATACCTAGACGTATTATATTCAAACTGCAGAAAATCAAAGAGAAAGAAAACCTTTAAAGAAGCCAAAGGGGGAAAATAACTTACCTATAAAGGAACAACAATGAAAATTACATCATACTTCTGTTCATAAATCATATAAGCAAGAAGAGAGTGTATAAAATATTTAAAATTCTGAAAGAAAATCAACCAACCCAAAATTCTATATCTAGTAAAATTGACCTTCTACAGTTAAGGAGAAGTACATTCTCAGACAAACAAAAATTGAGAGAATTTGTTACCAGTAGATCTCATTTACAAGAAATGTTGAAAGGAGTTCTTCAGAGAGAAGGAAAATTGTATATGTCAGAAACTTGAATCTATAATGAAGAAAGGAAGAGAATTAGGGAATACTTGAATTTAAAATCATTTGGGTTTTTCTTTTAATTCTTAACAGATCTAAAAGATAACAGTTAAACCAAAGTAATAGCCTCCAAACATTGAATGATCAGATTGATGGATAAGTGAAATGTGTGACTGCAGTGGTGTAAGGCACAGGAGAGAGAATTGGTACTACTGTATTACAAGGCACTTGCACCACTCATGAGGCAGTGTGGTGTTATTATTTGAAAGTGGACTTAGATTAATTGTAAACATATATTCAAATTTTAGGGCAACCACTAAAAAAATCTTTAATAAGTGGAATTGACATGCTAAGAGAAGAAAACCAAGTTATATAAAATGCTCAATTAAAACCAGAGAAGGCAGAGAAAGAGTGAGAGACAAAATACAAGGTTAATGAATGAGAAAGTGGTTCTATATGGTAGATATCAATCCAACTATTATCAGTTGTCACTTTAGATATGGTCCACAAACACCAGCTAACAGACAGGTGTATTTTCTGCATGTTGTCTACAAGAAACCCATTTTAACTTTACAGACATAGATAGACTGGTGGCTCAAGGCTATAATCCCAGCACTTTGGGAGGTGGAGGTGAGAGAATTGCCTGAGCCCAGGGGTTTGAGACCAGCCTGGGCAACTTGTTGAGACCTGGTCTCTACAATAAGTCAAAAACTAAGCTCGGCATGGTGGCACACACCTGCAGTCCCAGCTACTTGGGAAACTGATGCAGAAGGATTACCTGAACCCAAGAGAGTGAGATTCTGACTCAAATAAATAAATAAATAAAGACATAGACTAAAATAAAAGGATAGAGAAAGATATACCATGCTAACACTAATCAAAAGAACTGTGTTGATTTCCGACAAACCAGATTTCAGAATGAGGTAAATTATGAGGGATAAAAAGAGGCATTGTGTAATGACTTTTTAAAAGGATCAGTTCTTCAAAAAGACGCAACAATCTATAATGTGTGTGTACCTAACAATGGAGCATCAAAATACATGAAGCAAAATTGATTGACCTGCAAGGAGAAACAGATGTATTCTTGGAAACCATTTTACTTGGAGACTTCACAAGCCCACCATTATTAATTGACAGATCCAGCAGGCAGAAAATAATAGGGATAGACCCAAACAGAACAGCACCATTAATTGCCTGGACCTAATTAACACTGTTAGGATACTTCATCCAAAAATAGCAGAATATATATTCTCAAGCTAACTTGAAACCATTCACTAAGGTAGACCAGCTTTGGAGTCATAAAACACACCTAAAAAAATTTTACAGCCAGGCGCAGTGGCTCAAGCCTATAATCCCAGCACTTTGGGAAGCCGAGGCAAGAGGATTGCCTGAGCCCAAAGGTTCGAGACCAGCCTGGGCAACTTGATGAGACCTTGTCTCTACAATAAACTTTTTAAAAAATTAACCAGGCATGGCGGCATGCACCTATAGTTCCAGCTACTTGGAGGGCTGAGGCGAAGGGATCGCCTGAGCCTAGCAGGTTGAGGCTGCAATGGCCATGAGCAGCGTGCCACTGCACTCCAGCCTGGGCAACAGAGTGAGACTTCAACTCAAAAAAAAAAATTTTTTTTACGAGAGTAGAAATCATACAAAGTGTGCTCTTTGAACACAATAGACTAGAAATCAATAACAGAAAGATAGCTGAAAATCTCAAAATATTTGGAGGTTAAATGACAGACTTGTAAATAACACATGGATCAAAGAAGAAATCTCAAAAGAAATGTAAAAATACTCTGAACTAGTGAAAATGAAGGTAGAACTTATCAATTATCAAGACTTAGAAGGTGCAGTGACAGCTGGGCGTAGAGGGAAATTTATAGCATTACATGTGTGTATTAGAAAGGAAGGGGAATTTCAAGTCAGTAGTCTAAGCTTCCCCCTTAGCAAACTCAAAAAGAAGAGCAAGTTAATTTCAAAATAAACAGAAGAAAAGAAATAATAAAAATTAGAGCAGAAATCAGTAAAATTGAAAGAGGAGATTAATAGAGAAAATCAGTGAAACTAAAAGCTGATTTTTTGGAAAGATCAATAAAATTGAGAAACCTTTAGCCAAGCTGCAGGGGTTGCATGATTCCTATTCTGTAAGAAGCCTGTAAAAGGAAAGAAGAAATTATTTTACAAGATGGATATTTTGTAAGTAACCTTAAGAAGATGTTCAAATTTCTTCTAGGAAAAAAAATGTTATTTTATTTGGAGAAAATACCTTAAGGAATCTGTCTGGTTATAAGAAATACCCGTTGGATATAGCCAACAGTGTAGAGAATTCAATATAGATGAGTTCATTTTTTTTCTCCCTCTTGCAAAAAAGGAATTTTGAAGCTGTCAGCTGGCACCTTCAGAAGGGAGTTGGGTTCCTAGAAGAGAGCCTAGGAAAGAATGATCTAGAAGGCCAAGTGGAAATGTAGAATTTACAGAGCCAGGAGACAAATGTGTGTAGATCAGGTCGTTATAATATGGTTGGTAGGGCAGGGTAGGTGGCAAAAACCGGTGACCTAGGTGTTGTTACAAGCATCAAACTAAAAGTTTTTATACAGCACTCTACTACCCAGCTAGACATTTCTACAAGCATAATTGGGCCGTGTAGGCCTCAGCTTGCCTGCTCTGCAGACAAAAACAGGGAGAGAGACAGCAGTGGGGAGCCCTCCTGGATCACAACAGGTATTAGACTCTGACCATGGAACTTACTCCGTCAGAGGAGTCCAGATGTGATCAGATTCTCTCTAGGACGGCTTGTGTCCCAGAGCGTTCTTGGAAACTGCAGAGCCGTCAGCCGGCCTTAGTGGAGCCTGACATCTTGGTGTAGTCGGGCAAGGCCTGGAGTGCCGCTGAGGTGCTGTCACCCAAGGCAACTGTGGCGCACCCGAGGCTGCGTGGCCGGGGAGCAGCGTCAGAGGCCTCACGCTGGAGCAGGACTGGGGCAGCCTTCACTGGAATCATGTAGTTAGGCACAAAACAACTAGACAAGCATGTGGCCCTTGCAAGCCTGCAGGAGGGGAACCACACCCAGAGGTGCCCAGTGTGTCATCCAAAATGTCCATGAGACGCGCAGAGACAGGAACAAGCGGCCCTTCTGGACAAAAGCAGGCCCAGAAGCTGCTTGGGATGCAACCAGATATCAGGTCAGCAGGAAAGACTTCAGATTATGGCATTTCCACTTTTATTATTCATTGGAATGCAATTAATCTATCAGAAGGCACTTAGCTAAATCAAGAATTTGGTCATTTTGCAGGCCAAATAATACATCCTTTATGCATACGGTGTGCCTTGTCTTCATTTTTCATCATGGATAAGAAGAATAATAGCCTTGCTTGCATTCCTACAGATCGTGATGAAGAGCAAAACAAAGAGAGTGGGACCAGCCTGCTGACCCGTGTCCCCGTGTGCAAACAGAAAGATACAAAACAGTCTCAGGTTTATTAGATCTCAAACTCATTTTTACCTGCCACTCATCTTTTTGGACTTTTGCGAATAATACACTTTATTAATAGCCGCTGATGAGACTTACGTAACCCATCTCCCATGTCTTTTGCAAGCGGCTGCTCTTTCTCCCAGGTTCCATGGAAGGCTGAGGAGTCAGTGTCATCCTTGGCCTCTGTTGTGCACTCAAAGCCATAGTGACACACAGGTTGTCCAGTGGAAGCAGCATTTTCCCTTCTTGAAGTCTTCTGCTGTTTACACAGTAACCCCAGGTCTAAGGGCTTGCGCATAAAGTTTACTCATTCCACAGAAGTCACCCGGGGGTCCAGCAGGGAGAGACACTGGTTAATTACACTTATGGGAGGCACCAGTGGCAGCCGTTGGTGAAGGATTCGTGCCTTGCCTTGGGACAGTACAGCGAGCAGTTCTATAATCAAGCACATTAGTTCTTCAAATCCCTGTAGGTTGGTGTTTATAGTTCCATTGATTCAGGGTGCTACCCACATTGTTCTCAGCTTGGTCACCTGCACCTCATGACTCCTTCCTGGGAACGTGCGTGTCCGAAGAGACTGGCCTCTCTACCTGAGAGAGAGGCAGGAAGAAGCCAAGATGGGGAGAGTATGTCCCGAGAACGGCCTCACATCGGAATCCTTGAGACTGTGGTTCTGCACTTCTCAGTCCCAGTGACCTTCCCTCTTGCCACTCACCTCCCATGTCTGTCACCTGGTTTCACTTCAGGTTTAAAAGCTGAAATCTCGGTTCCGCTCTCTGGCAATAACTTGGTTAACTACTCTTCCGCCTCACCTGCCTCCCAGTACCTGGTCCATCTGTTGGCTGCCTCGTAAAAGCTTCTAGTCTCAGCTGCCCCTTTATTTCCAAGCTCCCCTCTCCTGGGTCTTCCTTCTCTCTGTGACTGCGATTTGTCATTTGGCCACTCTCTGATGGTCCTTGCATACATCGCTCCTCGTGGCTCTCCGTGTGGGACTTAGCTCACCATGAGCTGTTGGAGAGTCGGTGATCATGGGGTCGGAGCTGCTAGAGCCAGCCTGCAGCTTCACCCTGTTCTTCAGGTAAGGGACACACCTTTGCCTTCTGACCTTTCCTCGGCTCCTTGAACTCAGGCTGCTTGCTTGTCTGAAACATTTTGTTTATCACACCCTTCCTTCACTTTTAGGATACGAGTTTACCTATTTTGTTGTTGGGGGTGAGTCAGAGTCTCACTCTGTCACCCAGGCTGGAGTGCAGTGGCACAATCACAGTCACAGCAGCCTTGACCTGCTGGGCTTAGGCCATCCTTCCACCTCAGCCTTCTAAGTAACTGGAACTACAGGGGCGTGCCACCACACTCAGCTAATTTTTTTTAATTGAGCCCAGGTTAGTCTTGAACTCCTGGGCTCCAAGCAGTCCTCTTGCCTGCACCTCCCAAAGTATGGAGATCACAGGCATTAGCCACTGTTCCTGGTGATTTTACCTGTTTTTTTGTTTGTTTATTTTTTATTTTTTTGAGTTGGAGCCTCATCTGTCGCCCAGGCTAGAGTGCTGTGGCTCACTCACAGCCACCCCAGCGTCTGCCTGTTGGACTCAGGCGATCCTTCTGCCTCAACCTTCCAAGTAGCGGGAACCACAGGCACACACTACCATGCCTGGAGATGAGGTCTCACCAACTCACCAAGTTGACCAGGCTGGTCTTGAACCCCTGGGCTCAGGCATCCTCTTGCCTCGGCCTCCCAAAGTGCTGAGATGGCAGGCTGGTTTTTTTGTTGTTGTTGTTTTTTTTTAGTTAAAGTCTCACTCTGTCACCCAGACTGGAGTGCAGTGGCCACTCCTGGCCACCGCAGCCTCGACCTGCTGGGCTCCGGCGATCCTTCCGCCTCAGCCTTCCAAGTAGCTGGAACTACAGGTACGTGCTACCATGCCCGGCTAATTTTTTGATTTATTGTAGAGATGAGATCTCGCCAAGTTGCCCAGGTGGGTCTCGAACCCGCGGGCTAAGGCAATCCACTCACCTCGGCCTCCCAAAGTACTGGGATTACAGACTGAGCCACTGAGCCTGGCCGGCAGGCTGTTTTTAACTGAACAATTGATCCCTTCCTGCCCACCTGAGAACTTGTCTGGACCCTTCCTAACCTTTCTAATTGGAAGTGGATTCCTCACCCTGCCAATACTGATTCCTCTGTCATATCCTCTAGTTCCAGCATTCTTTATTCTCTACGGTCTCATTCTTTGCCGCTTGCAGGTGGCCCCATGTTTTTGCTGTCCTGAAAAATCTTTAGATATTAGAGATGGAAGTTTAAGGGTCTTCAGCAGATAACTGTTGTTTAGAGATAAGACACTTGATGAGATCTTGAAAATGAGTTTGCATAAAAAAGATAAGAAGTCGAAGGAATGAGCCTTGAGTACTCCAGCACTTGGAGGTTGGAGGGACAAGGAGACCCCAGGGGGAAGCTGAAAAGGTAGGGGAAAGCCAGGAAAGCAGCATACTGGGAAGTCAAGTCAAGAAGGTGTTTCAGGGAGGAAGGCGCCATTGAAAAGCCGAGTCAGGTGAGGACTAGAATTGACCATTGGGTTTGACGGTAGGAGGGTTGTTGGTAACCTTTATAAGAACAGTTTTGGTGGAGCGGTCTGTAAGCAAAAGACTGGACTGGATTTAAGGAAAAGTGGGAAAGCAGAAATGACCCTGGAGTGTCTTGCCGTAGAGGGGAGGCAGAAGACGGAGATGGAAGCGCCATCAGGAGGCTGTTTAGGATGGGATGAGTGGCGGATGCGAGGGCAAGCTTGGCGGTGCAGGAGAGAGAGAAGGAACGTCTAGCACAGAGTCCTTGAGGGGACGGCAGGAAGGCTGCAGGGCACCCAGAGACTTGGGTGATGGGAGCGCCACGCCCCCCCCCCCCATGGCGGGAGAAAGGCGCACCTGTGGACGGCCAGGAGGAGCCGCGGGGTCGTCATCCTGCTGCTTCTGTCTTTCAGTGGATTGGGAAGTGGTTCATCAGCTGAGAGTGAAGAGGTGAAGTGACTGGACATTAGAGTAAGAGAACCGGCAGGCTGAGAAATGTCTTGACTACCAGTGGCTTCTTAAAGCCCCGCTTGAGGTCATTACTTACAGATTTGAGTCTGCTCAGCGTGATTGTAGTTATTTTTCTCCACCTTGTTCAGCTACACAAGGGCTGGAATGGAGCAGACAGACAGCGGGGTCTGAACAGGTTGGAGTGAGCCAGGAGCATAGGCCAGCGTGGAAGAGAGCTGAGGGAGTGCCATGTGGACAAGGAGCGGCTGTATCTGCTGGCCGTGGAGGCCAAGCAGGTGCGTGTGATGGGAGGCGTAGTGTCAGAAAGGCCAGGGACCCGTGGAATCAGAGGATGGCTGTTGTCAGCATCCAAAATGGGTAACAGAAGAATAGCGAACATGCTGAACAGGTGAGCACTCCGGCCCAAGGACAGGAAATGAGTTTAGATGCAGCTCCACCTCGAGTGGGAGTGTGTCTGCAGGTCATGAGCTCTGGGAGCCCTCGTCAGTGAAACAGGAGTGCCGAGGGGATGGTGCCTACATCGGAGCACCGCTGTCGAGATTCAGTGACACCAGACAAGGGAAGCACAGAGATTCAGTGACACCTTACAAGGGAAGTGCAGAGCCTGGCACGTGGGAAGCTCAGACATTTGAGCTGTTAAGCAGTTATCACTCTTAACTGTGGAAAATGCAAAAATAGTGCAATCATTGTAAGTGAATCCTTCAGTCATGAGTGATTTTAAGTTTTTTTAAAAATTATTTTCTATATCATTTAAAGATTTTACAATGAACATTATCATCCCCATAACTGGAAGACCCTGCAAGAGGTGTTTTTACATGTAACTCAAGTTGAAACTGAAAACCAAAAGTTCATGTATTTGTGTAGCTTTGGAAAGCCCAGTGTCCGTGTGGGGAGGATGGAGTGGGTTTTGCCTTTCACTCTTTCCTAAGGTAGAGCAAGCAGGCATTTGATGGTCCTGTGAGTGCAGCTGATGATACAGTCTTTATTGGTCATAACAGCTAAGGGAAAAATAAGTGCAGTTCCTGCCCTTGATAGATGGCTGTTGGGCTGTGATCTTGGCTTAAATTCCTTCAAGGTATTTTTCTTTTCACACATCCAAGAGCCCCTCATAATATAAATCCCCTAGGAATGAGGTCCCAGCTTAAGCCTCTGTTTATTAGCCTCTTAATAAGTAGCCACTAGGATGAGGAGATCATTATGCTAAGTGAACTGTCTCAGAAACAAAGCCAAACACTACATGTTCACACTCATATGTGGGAGCTAAATGGCCACAAAGATGAAAATAATAGACACTGGGGACACTGTTAAGGGGGAGTGGAAAAGGGGTCAGGGTTCAGAAATTACCCACAGGGCACCATGTTCGTACCTGGGGAGTGGGCCACCTGAAACCCAACCCTAATGCTACACAATATGTCCACATAACTAGCATCCATTCGTACCCCCTGAATCTAAAAGATGAGAAAAAAAAGTAGCCATGCCTGAATGAGACAAGCATCTACCATAAAAACCCTGCCAGAGCCCCTCCTAATGCTCAGGAGAAATTGCATTAACCAGAGAGAAGGAGAAAACAGGAGAGAGTAGGTGTTCACACCTAGGACTTCTGCCTTGTCTTTTTTTTAATCTAAAAATGAATTTTATATAAGAGAGTAACACCCAGACTAACCAGCAAAGATAACTTCGTTGTTATTCCCTAATCATTGATTCTATCTGAAACATGTTTCTACAACTTAAGCTGCATTGTGTACATGATTTTTCCATTTTTGATAATGAGATCCCTCTATAAGCATCAAAAAGAGCTTGTAACAACACGAAATGGCCTGTTACCATTTTGAAATATACTCAAAAGCAGTAAAATTGCCTCCCTCATCACACCATGCATGAGTTTTTGGGTTTGTTAAGAGTTGAAAGTAAGCCGGGCTCGGTGGCTCAGCCTGTAATCCCGCACTTTGGGAGGCTGAGGTGAGTGGATTGCCTGAGCCCATGGGTTTGAGACCCGCCTGAGCAACTTGGTGAGACCTCATCTCTACAATAAATCAAAAAAATTTGCCAGGCATGGTAGCACATGCCTGTAGTTCCAGCAACTTGGAAGGCTGCGGTGGCCGGAAGCGGCCATTGCACTCCAGTCTGGGCGACAGAGTGAGACTCCAACTCAAAAAAAAAAAAAAATGAAGTGTTGAAAGTAGGCCACTGTCATGGAACTCAAGGAGTCCAAACCTGTTTTTGAAAAATCAATACAAGAAAATAAATCCTTCAGTGCCAATATCATTACCTAATTTCTCCTACTGTGTGTTTTATACGTAGAATTAAAAAAGCAAGGATCTGGATGAGAGGATTTTATGAAGTCTTCTCTAGTTGTTCTGTTCAGTTATTCATTAAGCAAATGCTAAACACTGTTACCTTTATGTAGATAAAGGTAAGACTGACAGGGAATCGACCCTGGTGGGTTTTACATTGCATTCTTACCTGTAACCCTGGTGTTATGTTAATTCAGTTGTCCATGACTATTGTCTGTTTCATTCACATCATATTGAATTTTATTGGCTTAGCTGTTTGGCAGCCAGACTTCTAGCTGCAGGAAGCAGACTTTAAGACCAAAAAGGAATCCAACTTTCAAGTAGATAAGATTCCTTAGTATTAATCTTGCTTCTGTGATACTCGGAGAAATCATCCCATTGCCGCCTCAGATTCTGGGTCCTTGTCTCCCTTCATGGGGCTGATTATTGCCTTCTAGAATACTTTCTGAGTTGGGGGTAAGGATCACTCTCCTTTTTAAAAACTGATGAGACTTACCTTAGTTGTCAGAAATCAAAGGTAATCACATGGTAATAAGTAATTTTTGACATAACTTTAGGAAAAACCTGGAATCTAGATCAGTTTCTTTTGTATGTTAATTGAATATGTAAAGGTGAGTAAAATACATGTAATACACAGTTTTCTGAAGCTCATTATCAGCATTATTACCACATATGCTTATATACACATTCACACAGACGCCTGAATTTGTGGATCAGGTGGGAACTTATATCTGTTTGATGGTCTCATAATATAATAGCGCCAAACATTGGACCCTTGATCTCTTTGACTGACACATAATAGCTTCTCGGTGAATATAAGTTATCCCAAAATAATAACACCTAAGCTAACAAACATGGTCACAGATGTTTCTAAAAAGTCATATTCACCACTAATGTTTTGATTAATAATGTAAAAATAAAATCTTAATAGCTTATTAATACCAAATAATGGAATTTGTCCCCGGTGGATTTATAGTCCAAATTAATCACCCCAAACTACAGAAAAGTCATTTATTCCAAAATGTGTCACCTGAATTTTCACAGACCACATAATTACACTAAAGGAACTTGTAGATAAGGTAATTTTGAGAGCAGGAGGTGAAGTTAGTGATGCACATGACCTAGATAAGAGACAAAATAAACATGGTTCAGTATTGCTGTGGATGTATGGGACAGCTTCAGGCTGTTACCAGGAGGAGTCATGGGGCATGGCTTCTCGGCATTCAGCTAAGATCCCATGTGGAATTATGGAGGATGTTAGGAAAGCGGTGTAGGCAGTAAAGAAGGTGGCTGCAAACCTGAGAGAATTGTAAATCTCTGTTGTCTAATGGTAATTATTCAAAGTAACCACTTGAGAATGGACGGCCATGCTGCCAGCCTTTGAAATTTGACTGGAGAGTTATAAGAGTAAGAGGACTTTCCAGGGTTCAAAAAGGGGAAACTTCCCCAAACAAGGGTGTGTGTGTGTGTGTGTGTGTGTGTGTGTGTGTGTGTGTGTGTTTTAAATCAGTGAAAGCACAAAGAGACCGATTTTAATAATTATGTGAAGAAAGAATCATGTTTGACCAGAATTGGCCTGTGGTACAGACAACTAGGATATGTAAAGACAGTTATAAGAGTTCCTGCATGTGAACGAAGGTGAGTGAAACTGGAAGTCGGTCTTGCAAAAAACTGTGTGTAGCTTTTCTGTATTTGGTCTTAGAATCCTCTAACTCGTAATTTTGGTTCAAGAGCGTTAGCTAAAATGGCACACTTTTATTTCTTACAAATATTTAGTTGTTTGTTTTGTCTGTGAAGTGGTTTTCCTTCTTGGTGCCAGTTGAGTTTTACCAAGTTCTGAGTCTTGGGGTGCTTAATGTGGACTATAAATACAGGTACTAAGTCATGTTTCTTTTTTTCTGTAGGTAAAACTTTAGTCAAGAAGATGACAAAAAAAGTAAGCAGTATGTTTGGGGGTTTTGTTTGGGGTAAGACGGAAAATGAACTTTCATAAGCTAAACTGAAAGACTTTAATGTGTGTATTTGAAGGACATCGAGGACGTGCTGGCAGGGACCCAAACAGCCCGCTGTGGATCAACGTTTTTCAGAGACCTTGGTGATAAAGGTGATTTTGATTTGCTGCTACAGTTCTAGTTATGCGTTTTGTTCAAGTGGAGTGTTATTAAGGAATCAAGGTATGAGATTTGCACCAAGCTGTGCTTTTAAAACATAAAGAACAGTCATTAAGTAGGAGGTAACCTTTTCAAACTCTTTGGGCAACTACAGATAAATTCTGAGCGCATCAATGTTAGTTAAAGCCTGGGGAGGGAACAAGGCAGAGCATCTGAATCAGATGAGAGGAGCACCGGCACGGGAGGGAGCAGGCAGGCAGGGCATGGGCAGAGAAGGGGAAGACGTGTGAGAATGGGGAATCTGTCAGGGGAGAACCCAGAGAGCTGTCCACAAGAGCTAACGGGGGAGTGTTGGACACTGACAAGACAGCATCCCTTACTGTCGGTGGGGGCCACCAGGATTCGAGGATACTCAAGTTCCTGATAGGAAATGGCGTAGTCTGTGCCTGTTCCCTGCACACATCCTCCGGCATGCTTTACATCACCTCTGTGTTACTTGTAATACCTAACTCACAATTCAAATGCTATGGAAGTAGTTGCTATACTCTGTTGTTTTAGTTGTATACTTTTTATTGCTGTATTTTTTTTTCCAAGTATTTTTGTTCCATGGTTGGTGAATCCGCAGATGCAGAGGGCTGGTGGCACAGGTCAGAGGTGGGATAGGAGCTGAAGCCTAGTTGCTGGGGCTGAGATGTAAGAGACTGAAGTCCAAAGAGTTTGAGAGACCCGGCACACAGGGGAGCTGGGGGACAGTGGCCAGTGGGATGAGAGGCAGAGGGAACGTTGGTTTGTTTTGGGTGGAGAGACTAGAGCAGTTCCTGTTGATGAGGAGAGGTGGAAAGCAAGAGAGGGAACACGAATAGGACAGAATCCTGGACAATGTGAGAGACATCCACAGGAGGGGGAGGAATGAGTGGACGGGCATTTCACGCAGATATTTACAAATCGGTGCTAAGCAGCTGAGGCAGGTGTTTCAGGGTGGTCTTGGTTTTCTTTTTTTTTTTTTTTGAGTTGGAGTCTCACTGTGTCACCCAGACCGGAGTGCAATGGCCGCTCCCGGCCACCGCAGCCTCGACCTGCTGGGCTCCGGCGATCCTTCCGCCTCAGCCTTCCAGGTAGCTGGAATTACAGGCGCGCGCTACCACGGCCGGCTGATTTTTGATTTATTGTAGAGATGAGGTCTCGCCAAGTTGCCCAGGCGGGTCTCGAATCCCTGGGCTCAGGCAATCCTCTTGCCTCGGCCTCCCAAAGTGCTGGGATGACAGACTTGAGCCACCACGCCCGGCCCTGCCCTGCCTTTTTAATTTTTTCAAACGGGCTCCGTTCTTTTAAATTAGAACTCAATAAATAATTCAGTCCTTTAGCCCAAGCTCCCTGCCTCCTGAAGGTGGGAGTTAAGTGCATCTATTGGCGGTTTTGATGGCAGGATGTGAGCCTGTTGGCAACATGATTTGTGTTTCCTCCAGAACAACTGATCACAGCTTCTGAACGTCTCTGATGTTCTCTGCATGCTCCAGCCTGTGTGTTCCCGCACATGCTCCACTGACAAGGACTTGATGTGGACAGTATTTCTTTCAACTTTAGCACATGTATCTGCAGAAGAATCTGTGCTCTTGTCGGTGATTTCTATAGAGCTTTCTGGAACAACAGACTGATGTGCATGAGTGTGCATGTGTGTGGAGGGGGAGGGGAGAGAGAGAGACAGAGAGAGAGAGAGAGAG
>CAUYQG010145163.1:0-15843 GCA_963574415.1 Tarsius wallacei | reverse complement strand
CGAGACCCGCCTGGGCAAGCAAGACCTCATCTCTACAATAAATCAAAAAATTAGCCGGGCGTGGTAGCGCGCTCCTGTAGTTCCAGCTACTTGGAAGGCTGAGGCGGAAGGATCGCCGGAGCCCAGCAGGTCGAGGCTGCGGTGGCCGGAAGCGGCCACTGCACTTCAGTCTGGGTGACAGAGTGAGACTCCAACTCAAAAACAAAAAAAAAACAAAAAAACCCCACAGTATCCTTATTTCAAGCCCCTGATGTCCAGAAGCAAGTGTAAAATGGTAAATTAAAGATATAGTTTCTGTCTCTTGGGATGAACTGTCATGATTCAAAGATATTTTTAGTATCAAGAGCAGTTTTCTTTTCTTACATTTTATTAATTGTTTCAACTAACAATATTTAATTTTTTTCCAATTGAGCCATTAATTTTTTAGAAAGTTTCTCCTTAAGCTCGCATCGGCTTATATTTTATGCTATTTTCCCTTCATGTTTTTATTAAATTTTAGGTATATATCAAATAATATTTACTCAAATTAAATATTTAATGTAAATTAGATATTATATTTAGTTAGCTATGTATATTGTTATGCTTTTCATTAAAATATGATATAGTTTATAAATTATTACATTGAATATAATTTATAATTAAAACTGCATATTGGTAACTACAAATTTATAATAATAAAACTAATGTTAAATATAAACATTCAATAAAAAGTTAATATCTATAAATTTGTTAACATATATTGCTGTTAAATATACATTAAGTTATTCAATGTATATTAAATGCAATTTCCAAGTTTTCAGGATTAGTGATAATGTGATATCCATGCATCCATTAACTATTTACAAAGGCAAATCATTACAATTAAATTTGTAATCCTCTGTGAAGACTTCTCTACTACATTCCCTTCCTTTTGGCTTCACAGGCAGCTAATAACGTAAATTTAATATTTAACTTATTTTTTTTAGAAGATTAACATACATATTTGAATCCCCAAAATATATTGTTTAATTTTGTATGTTTGGAGTATTTAAATAAATGGTATCATTATTCTCTATGAATCCATAGCATGTATTTATTATGTAATTTAATCATAATTATTTATGTTATTATAATCATTACATTTACCTAATTTTTCTTTGACAACAATAAGCCAAAGAATTACAAATAATATTTAAATATAATTGTAGTCATTGTATATAAAATTTGATGCGTTTGCTTTAAAATTTATTACATTTAAAAATACAAAAATAAAATAACTTTTACATATTTTTTCAAAGGATATTTTTATTGTAGAAGTCAAAATTTTCCTTCAAAATTTTAGAGGCATAACACAATAATGGATATCAAAGTATTGAAATCAAAATTACTTAAACAATGCTGAATTCTTTAACTTTTCTCAAAATTTAAATTATGTGAAATACTTTATACAAATGCAATTATTCATAAGTATAGGATTTAATGTTCATGTGTTTGCCAAAATAAAGGATTGGGGACATAATTCATACATGTTGCATCTAGACTACTGGTTCTAAACATGGAAGGTGGCAGTTGTGCTCCCCAGGGACTATTTGGCAATGTATGGAGATAATAATTTTAGTTGCAATTTGAGGACGATGGTGGATGCTACTGTATCTACTGAGTACAAACCAGTGATGCTGCTAAACATTCTACAATGCACAGGATAGCCCATCCCAGAAAATAATTTTTTGCTCAAAAGGGTCAATAAGACCAAAGTTAAGAAATCCTGATCTTGACCAACATATATGTATGGCACTTAGTTGTCATCCTGGCATATTTTTCCACCATCATTTTTAATAATCTCTCTTCCTGTTTTTTTTTGTTTTGGATGTCCATTTTACTCTATTCCCAAGTTTTCTTTTTTTATTACTCGTTTTTTTTAATGCAGCAAATCCCCCAGTGGGATGCTAAGAAAGAAGGAATATTTTATAAAAACTCTTCCAACTCAGTGTCCAAGACGCTGTTTCCTATCTGGTTTGTGTAGCTAACACCTACTAATCCTTTACATCTCAGCTTAAGTGCATATTTTGTCTCTATAGATTAAGTAAGTTTACCCTTGCTATGTGCTTTTATAGTATTCAGTACCTTTTATGGGTAGCATTACATTATATATTTATGTATTTAATTGTTTTTTTCAATATTTGTGTTCCTCACTAGACTATAATAATAACAGGAATCATCCCAGCTTCATTATCTGCAATGTCTATCACAGGGGCTAGTACATAATTCTCAGTAGATAGTGGTTCACTGAATTAATGAGTAATGTATTTGGTGCCATAATATTGGTACTTGAAACTTTCCAAAGAAAAAGTTACAAGTTTTACATATCTAGTGTTTTAACAGTACTTCATGTTTACTTCAAATGTGTTATGATATTCCCATAAAACTATGCGTATATCTTATGATATTCTTTAGATGCTTGCCATTATTAACACAGTTTATGAATATTTTATATAAAAACATAATTCCCCAATCTGACATTAGACTTAAACAGGACATTCACACATAAATGTAAATTGATGCATGTGTTTGACACATGCTTACACGCTTCTGTCTGGGTTCCTTTGAAGTGGACACTGAGACAGAGTTTGAGGGGCAAGATATTTATTAGAAACCATTGCCTGTGAAAGGAAAGGATCGAAGGCATGTCTGGGCAGAGAGAGAAACAGATTTGCAATGCAAATTGGGTAAAACCTCAGCTAAACCAACTAGGGCCATCAGGGTGTCTTACTATGGCTGAAATGAGAGGACATTTATATCCTTCCACAACTCAGTCCTGGGCACAGGCTACTCTGTGAAGAGAAGGACTTTTTGACAAGGCAGCTCCCAGAATCTGAGGCAGACCCTGAAGGAGCTGCCAGGTGGAGGCAACCTGCCAACCACAGTCTCCATATGTAGGGATCAAGCCCCTTCCTATAATTACTATGTAAGTTCAGTATTCTGAGTACTTTGGAAAGTTTTTACCCATTTTGATTCTAGTGTGACTTATTTTGTCAAATTAACTATATTCAACAAGAACTACTAGTAAGTAGCAGAGTTGGGATTCCAAACCAGTTTGGCTTCAAAGTTGACAATCTTCTCCTCTCTGCTCTCCTGTCTCCCTACTGTGTTCAGTAGAAAACTTCATGCACAGTATTAACAAATTGGCTACCTGGCTTTATACTAAGCGTACACACACACACACACACACACACACACACACACACATTTATATATAAATATATATGTATGCACATACAAATACACACACACACACAGACACACACACACATATATAAAGAGGGAGAGAGTGGAAGCAAGAGAAAGAGATAAAGCATTCAGGTTGAGTTTGTATTATATGGTAAACTCTAAAATAATCTTAATCCTTAAAAAGATATTAAGAAAACTCTCAATCAAGGAAGGTTAAAGTATCATTTTTATGTTGACCCAAATTCATTTTCTTTGAATGTCCATGCAATCAAATTATTCTCTTACTCAAGTGGTTTCCTCTATTCCATTTCAGTCTATTCTAATCTGGTTACTTTCTGTCTTTTAAGCCAGTCTCTTAAAGTAAGCATTTCTTCCACTTACAAATCCTCAATTCCTCAGAATTTATTGGCATTCCAAGGGAGTGCTTCATATGTTCTCATTAAAATGTTTGGTGTTCTACCATATAGCATCCATGATGTATTTTTGTTCTTCCTGCTTTGTCCTTCCTTTCTCTGCTGTGTATCAGTGTATTTATGAGGCATGGATGCATCTGACAGGCTGTTTAACCTCCAAGAGTACGCTGCTGTTGTATTTCCAGCTTCAGATTAAGAAGTGGGATAGTTCATAATACCAGAGAATACTTAGAATTGCTCCTCACCCTTGGTCACTGTAAAGTTGTTACTGCATCAAGCTACTTGTTTATCCTCTTTTAGGCTGAGATCTCTTTTAGAGCCTCAGATCCTTATCCACATAGTTGTCTGTTGATCCATGCATACCAGTTGACCAAATGTATACTAACATTAGTGAGTATAGTCAGTTTCAAGCTATATGTCTTATGTTACCCTTTCTGGAAATTGATTCTGATATGAAATTTTCCTGGCAAAAGGTTGACTGGAAACTGCCCTCAGAATCAACATCTGTGGTGAAGTGAGTATAGCCCCAAGGGGCAGAGGGAGATGTTAAACTACTCCTCATCACCCTTGGGGAGCTCAGAAGCTGGGATGGCTATTCAGTATTGTCCCAAAAGATGCAAGTGTGTTGAGTCTTTTGGTCTTGGATAGATCAGTCATTGGATGTTCTGGTTATAACTTTAGGTGAGGCATTTCCTTTGGCTGAGAACAATTCCTGGAGAGACTCTCTGCTGTAAGCTGCCATCAGGTAATACTCCCAACAGAAAGAGGAATGATTGTCTAAGTTCTGAAGGTAGCATCTGAGTAAGACCTCATACCATCTAAGGTACCACCTAGATTATTTGTGTCACTGATCAAAATTTGGTTATTAAAGTTAGGAGACTGTCTTAAAATATTTTCTATTATATTTATTTGTTTCTAAATTTTTTTCTCTTTGCTACTGTAATACACGCACATGCATGCACACACATACACATACACACACACGTACAATGCTTTTACTGTTAAGACACTAATACATTTGGCCCCGTTACTCTACCTGACTTGAGTATAGTTTTTTGTTTTTGTTTTTGTTTTTTTTTCATTTGCAAAGTGTTACAAAACACCCTAGTTTCAGGCAAATAAAAACTATTATCTTTTGTGATTAGTGTTGTCTGGAAAATTCTCCATGTAGCTCGTATGTGCTTTCCAGCATGCTTGGTTCCTTTCTTTCAACATAGCTGTTTCCCTGGAACAAAATGCCTAATATCCAAATGCTGCCTCACTGAAGTCACTAAATGTGAGTAACACAACTCCCAACAGAAAGCGTTCTAAATATAAATATAAAGCAATAAATGCAAAGCACAGACATACTATAGATGTTATAGAGACACTGTAAGTTTCTCTAGCATACCTATAGTGTTAGACAAAATCTATTATGTATAACTTGTTAGTAAGTGAGCCTTGGTCTTCCCCTGTAAATGCCTTTGGAATGTGTAAGTGAAAATTTAATTTGCTTACAAAGATGTCTCCAGTGTGTCTTCGTAGAAGGCATTTTTTTTTGGCATTCTTTCACTTTCCTATGTTTACCATCCTCCCAAGACCTCTACTGGCATGCCAAAACCAATATGAACAATCATTTGCTCCTTATTGTCCTATTTATTTTGTTTGTTTGTTTGTTTCTCTTTCCATCCCTCAGAACAGTAGATCTTAGACAAATGTTAGTACAATGATGAATTTAAACACATAAACTTTAACGTGGGAAGAGTTCATTTAAACCTTATTAATATCTGCATATGGACATGTAAAACCCTTTGGTGAATTTTTGGGTTGTGAGAAAAAATATAAGGCCTTACCAAAGTTTCTTAATAAAAGACTCAATTTCAGTAAATTATAATTCCCATACACAATTAGCCTGTTAATTTTTGATAAAGAGCAGGCCATTGAGTCATATAGGCTAGTGGGTACACAGAAACATTGATTTTGGAGATTCATTGAAAGGGAAATAATTTAATAATAATTTAGCCCTGTGAAGTATCATAAAAGGATACAGCACACTAAGGATTAAGTGTTGATGGAACTTATCATTTGCTTGAGTATATAAAATTTGAGTTTTAAGTGGTAAATCACTTATAAATTATAATAGCATATATTTTTGTGGGCTGAGGTAACTAGCTGCTTAGCAAGTTTATAAATAACTTACCCTCACTTTAATATCTTTTCATGACAAAGCTCTCAACAAACTGGCTACAGTAAAAACACATCTCAAAACAACAAAGGCTATATATGATAATTCGAAGCTAGTATCTTTCAAAACAGGGAAAAACTGAAGACCTGCTTTCTAAGATCTGGAAGAAAACACAGTTGACCACTTTCACCACTTTTACTACTTTTATTCAACATTTTACTGGAAGTCCTAGTCAGAGCAATTCAAAAAAAAGAAAGAAAGAAAGGATGTCCAGATTGAGAAAGGGAAAAGATAAATTTTTCTTGTTTGCAGATGGTATGGTTTTCTATTTAGAAAAACCTAAAAATTTCATAACAAAACTACTGGAACTGATAAATGAATTGTAAAAGTTGCAGAATACAAAATCAACATTAAAAAATCAGTAGCATTACTCTATGCCAACAGCAAACAAGATTAAAAAGAATTCAAGATGGCAATCATCTTTACAATAGCTACAAAAATAATATTTAGGAATAAATGTAACCAAAGAAAGAAGATGAAAACTATAAACACTTATGAATGAAACTGAAGAAGACAAAGCAAAATACTATAGAAAGGTATCTTATGCACATGTATTTAAGAGTTAATATTATTAAAATGTCCATACAACCCAAAGAGATCTATAAAATTCATGTAATCTTTATCAAAATACCAATGGTATTTTTCACAGAAATATTTTTTAAAAATTCTAACATGTATATAGAACCACAAAAGACTCACAACAACCAAAGTCAAACTGAGCAAATATAACAAAACTGGAGTCATCAGATTACATCAAATTATACTACAAAGCTATAATAACCAAGCAGCAAGGTACTGGCATAAAAACAGACACATAGACTAATGGGAAAGAACAGAGAACCCAGTAATAAATCCACATATTTACAGTCAACTTATTTTTTTTACAAAGTCTCCAGGAACCTACATTGGGGAAAGGACAGTCTCTTCAATTAATGCTGCTGGGAAAACTGTATATCCATAACCAGAAGAATGAAATTATACCCATATATCTCACCACACATATAAATTAAATGAAATATATTACAAACTTAAATGTAAGACCTGAAATTATGAAGCTATTAGGAAAACACTTTGGGGAAAACACTTCAGGACATTGGTCTGGGCAAAGATTTGTGGGGTAAGAATTCAAAAGCACAAAAAACCAAAGCAAAAAATGCACAAATGAGATGACATCAACCACAAAAACGTCTGCACAGCAAAGGAAACAATCAACAAAGTGAAAAGACTACATATAGAATGGAAGAAAAAATTACAAACTACACTTCTGAAAAGAGATTAATAACTAGAATATATAAGGAACTAAAAATGGAAAAAAAATAATTTTAAAATGGGCAAAAGATATTAATAGACATCTCTCAAAAGAAGACGTACAAATAGCCATCAGGTATATGAGAAAATAATCAACTTTAGTTATCAGGAAAATTCAAATCAGAACAAGTACTTTGGGCAGCAGAGGCGAGAGGATTGCCTGAGTCTAGGGACTGGAGACGAGCCTGGGTAACTGGGCAAGACCTCGTCTCTACAATAAATCAAAAACTTAGCCAGGCATAGTGGCATGTGCCTGTAGTTCCAGTTACTTGGAAGGTTGATGCAGAAAGATCCCCTGAGTTCGACAGGTCAAGGCTGTTGTGGCTGTGAGCATGCCACTGCATTCCAGTCAGGATAACAGAGTGAGACTCAGACTCACAAACAACGACAACAATAAAATAACAACAACAAAACACATAAGGTACCATTTCACCCGAGTTAAAATGTTTTTATCAAAAAGACCAAAAATAATTGATGCTTGTGCAGATGAGTAAAAAGAGGGACACTTGTACACTCTTGGTAGGAAGGCAAATTAGTACAACCACTATGAAGAACGGTATGGAAGTTCCTCAACAAACTAAAAATAGAACTACCATACGATTCAGCAAACCCACAACCAGATATATATCTAAAAGAAATAAAATCAGTATCTTAAAGAGAAATCTGCACATTCAGGCTTATTGCAGCACTATTTACAGTAGCCCAAGTCCTTTATCAGTGCAAGGAAGTTTTGAAAAGATTCTCTTGGATTTTTTGAGGTATAGGATAATATCAATAGCAGAGAGGGATAACTTGACATCTTTTCCTATTTGGATATCCCTGACTTCCTTCTCTTGTCTGATTGCTCTAACTAGGACTTTCAACACAATGTTTAACAGGAAGGGTGAGAGTGGGCAGCATTGTCTTGTTCCAGTTTTCAGGGGAAATGCTTCCAATTTCTGTCTGTTTAGCAATATGTTGGCTGTGGGTTTATCATAGGTGACTTTTACTATTTTTAGGTATGTTCCCTCTATGCCTAAGTGTTCGAGGATTTTTATCAAGAAGTGATGTTGGATTTTATCAAAAGTGTTTTCCGCATCTAATGATATAATCATGTAGTTCTTTTTTTTACATCTGTTGATGTATTTAATTACATTAATAGTCTTGCGGGTGTTGAACCAGCCCTGTATCCCAAGGATGAAGCTAACTTGGTCAAGGTGGATGATTTTTGAGATGTGTTGTTGGATCCGATTTGCTAGAATCTTGTTTGGTATTTTTGCATCTATGGTCATCAGGGATATTGACTTGTAGTTCTCCTTCTTTGCTGGACTTTTACCAGTTTGGGAATCAGTGTGATGTTAGCTTTATAAAATTATTTTGTGAGAGTTCCATTTTTCTTGATTGCCTAGAATACTTTCCATAGGACTGGGATCAGCTCATCTTTGTATGATTTCCAGAATTCTGCTGGAAATTCATCTGGTCCAGGACTTTTTTTTGTAGGTAGTTTTCTTATAAGAGAGTCAATTTCCTGGGTTGTTATTGGTCTATATAGCACCTCAATTTCCTCTTGTTTCAACCTTGGAAGGTTGTATGATATAAGGAAGTCCCTCGTTTCATTTAGGTTATCAAGTTTGTTTCCATACAGGTGTGCATAGTAATCTCTGATAGTCTTTTGTAATTCCTTAGGGTCAGTAGTGACTTTATCTTTTGCATTTCTGATTGTGTTTATTTGGGCATTTTCTCTCTTTTTCTTGGTCGTTCTGGCTAGAGGTCCATCAATCTTGTTTATCCTTTCAAAGAACTGGCTTTTTATTTCTTTAATTTTTTTCTGTGGTATTTTCATCTTTTATGTCCCATATTTGAACTTTTACTTTGGTAATATGAATTCTTCTGCTGAAGTTAGGGTTTTGGTGGTCTTGCTTTTCCCACTCCCTTAGGTGATTTGTTAGGTTGTCAGCTTGTTCGCTTTCTATTTTCCTGATGTCTGCTCATAGAGATATAAACTCCTCTCTTAGTACTGATTTCATGGCATCCCAGAAGTTTTGGTAAGATGTTTGCTCATTTTCATTTGTTTCCAGGAATTGTTTAATTTTTGTTTTCATTTCTGTTACTAGGAGTTGTTCAACATCAAGCTGTTTAGTGCCCATGTCTTTGTGGGTTTGGGGGGAATTTTCTTGGTGGTGATATTTATTTTATTTCCACTGTGCTCTGAGAAGGTGCATGGCAGTATTTCAATTTTGTGAAATTTGTTTATGCTTAATTTATGGCCAAGGATGTGGTCAATTTTGAAGTTTGTTCCATGTGTGATGAGTACAAGTCTCAGGGTATAAAATAAATGTGCAAAAGACAGTCACATTCTTATATACCAACAGCAAACTGTCAGAGAATGAAGGAAAAAACATAATCCCATTCACAATAGCCACACAAAGAATGAAATACCTAGGCATCTTCCTAACCAGAGAAGTGAAATATCCTTATAACAAAAACTACAAAACACTGTTCAAAAAAGTCAAAGATGACACAAACAAATGGAAAAATATTCTATGTTCATGGATTGGAAGAATCAACATTGTTAAGATGTCTACCCTACCAAAGACAATCTACAGATTCAATGCTATACCCATTAAATTGCCAACAGTATTCTTCTCAGACCTGGAAACAACAATACAGAAATTCATATGGAAACATAAATGACCATGAATAGCCAAAACAATCCTTAGCTGAACAACTATCATAATACTATAAGAAAGGGATTGACAGTAGTGCGAATCTGCTGGGCTGGGGTGAGGGGTGGAATTGGCAGCAGTGAGAAACTTCCAGGGGAGGGGGAGCATACCTCATCAACAAGGGTATCTGCATAATGAACATTTGTATACCTAACCCTGAATTGTACCCCACATATTAAAAAAAAATCCTAAGCAAAAGAAACAAAGCAGGAAGTATCACACTTCCAGACTTTAAACTTTATTATAAGGCTACAATAATCAAAACAACCTGGTATTGGTAAAAGAACAGGCATCTAGACGAATGGAACAGGATAGAGATTCTGGAAGAAAAACCTCAATTTCTCAACCAACTCATCTTGGACAAAATCTCCAAGAACAGCCACTGGGGAGAGGAGAACCTATTCAGTAAATGGTACTGGGAAAACTGACTGACCAAGTGTGGAAGAATTAAACAGAACCCCTACCTATAACTATACACAAAAATAAACTCCAAATGCATCAAAGACCTAAATGTATGACCCAAAACTTTAAGAATCTTATAAAATGCAGGAGACATCCTTATGGAAATCAGAATAGGCAAGCAATTACTGATAATAACCCCAAAAGCCCATGGCATAAAAGATAAGATAAACAAGTGGGACCTTATCAAACTTAAAAGCTTCTGCAAAGCAAAAGAAACCTTCAAGAGAGCAGGGAGACAGCCCACAGAATGGGAAAAAATATTTGCCAACTGCATGTCTGACAAAAGCCTAACATCTAGTATCTACAAGGAACTCAAATTTGCCAAAAGGAAAATAAAAACAAACAACCCTATTAAAAAGTAGGCAAAAGACATGAATAGATACTTCTCAAAAGAAAACATATGAGCATGAAAAAATGTAAACATGAAAAAATGCTCAGCCTCACTAATCATCAGACAAATGCAAATCAAAAGCACATTGAGATGCCACCTAACTCTAGTAAGAATGGTCATCATTAATAAAACAAACAACAGACGCTGACGAGAATGAGGAGAAAAGGAAACTCTTCTACGCTGCTGTTTGGAATGTAGACTAGATCAGCCTCGATGGAAAACAATGTGGTTGGTTCTAAAAGAACTAGAAATTGACCTTCCATACAACCCAGCAATCCCCCTTGTGGGAATATACCTGGAGGAACTTAAGTCACTCTACAAAGAAGATAGCTGCATATGCTTGTTTATTGCAGTATTATTTACAATAGCAAAGACATGGAGCCAACTGTGCTGTCCATTGAAACTGGACTGAAATAAAAAAATGTGGTACATATACACGATGGAGTATTATACAGCCTTAAAGAAGAATAAAATTATGGACTTCACAGCAACTTGGATGGATTTAAAATCTATAATACTCAGTGATTTATCACAGAAACAAAGAAATGAGTAACATACGTTCTCACTCACAAGCAGACTCTGAACATTTACCATAATATTAGAAGAAAAGGATTGGCAGTAAGTAATGGGAAACTGCTGGGAGTAGGGGGCACATAACATTAATAAGGGCACCTCATCTCAAATCAGGCAAAGTGGGGACCAAAGTAGGCCCAAACTTTTACCTGTGTGATGGCCACTCGTATACCTAATCCTGAATTGTATCCCACATCTTTAAAATAAAATAAATTTTTAAAAAACCATAATAGTCAAGATATAGAATCAACCTAAATTTTCATCAACAAATAAATGATAAACTATGGTACATATGCACAATGGGAAGTTAGGTAGCCATTAATAAGAATTCAATCCTGTCACTTGCAACAACATAAATGGAAATGGTTGACATCATGTTAAGTGAAATAAGTCAGACACAAAGCCCAATATCACATGTTCTCACTTATATGGGAGTTAAAACAATTTAACTCATGGAGGTAGATAGCAGACTGGTAGTTATCACAGTCTAGAAAGGAGGGGATAAAGAAAGGTTGATTAATGGGTACAGTAATACAGTTAGAAGGAAGAGGACCTGATGTTGATAACACAATATAGGGATTATAGTTAAAAATAACATATTGTATATTTAACAAGAACTAGATGAGTGAAATTGGAATGTTCTTAACACAAAGAAATGATAAATGCTTGAGGTGATGGACATCCCAAATACCCTGAGTTGATCATTATCCATTATATACTTGTATCAAAATATCACTGTACCCATAAATATGTATATCTATTATATACCCATAAAAGTTAAAAATTTAAAAGAAGAACTTACCTTCATGCAGTTGTTTGTTTTAACTCCAGGAAAAGCATGAGAAAAAAGACAAAATGAATATTTTGTTGACATACAGTAATAGGCAAATGTTAGTTAAACCTGTTTGGTTGATTAATGATGGAGCCACTCATTGCCATACAAGTGACTTTCATATCAGTTTTAAATTATTTGGTAAACAAATAATTTCCTTTAGGATCAATATATTTGGCGAATGTGGTTTTAGACAGCTTGATATTTCTCTGTATTTGCAACTTTTTGCAAATTCCAGCCAACTACAAGTTAACATTTAATATGTTGTAGTCACACTTGTTATTTAGCTAGGCATTGTAGATTATGTCAGGCAACTTAATCCTGTGGTGTTGAAGGCTTTGTTTTATTTATTTATTCATTTAATTATAATTCTCTCCTGAATAAAACAGTGAGAAGCACCAAAGTCAACACAAATAATTGCAGTGATTCAAGGCAGGGAGGGTGTTCTTTGTGAATGTAAGCCAAAATGAAATACTAGCACTTATTTTCATAATTATGCTGCCATGATTTCTATAAATGTTGTAGAAACTTCTTTTCAAAAGTATTTTAGCTTTTAAACTGGAAGTTACACAGTTAAAAAGACTATGTATACACACATATACATAAATACATGTATAGAGAATCTTCAAAAAAGTTCATGGAAAATGCATATTATGAAAAAAAAACTTTGCATGAATTTCAAAACATTTTGGCACTAAAATAAACTTGTAGTAACTTGTTATAACATGTCTTAACGAGATCTACCTTAAGGAACTAAGAAGGATAAGATATCAGTTTGAAAAGAACCCCCACCGGAACAATAAGAATTCTGCTAAAATTGAAGCAAGAACAAATACTATATTTATGATGAAGTTTGGATGGAAGAATGGTGAAATTACTGATGCTTTATGAAAAGTTTATGGGGACAACATCCCAAAGAAATGAGTGGTTTAAAAATGGTTTTAAGAAAAAATGAGATGATGTGGAAGATGAAGCACTCAACAGCAGATCATCACATCATTTTGCAGGAAAAAATTAAACTTTTTGCCCTAATTGAAGAGGATGCATGGACAATAGTAGAAACAATAGCCAACACCATAGACATCTCAATTGGTTCAGCTTACGCAATTCTGACTGAAAACTGAAGTTGATCAAACTTTCCACCTGATAGATGCCAAAGCAATTGCACCATATCAACTGCAGGCAACAGTAGGCTTCCGATAAAAATTTTAAGAAAGTGGGATCAAAATCCTAAAGCATTTCTTTGAAGAACTGTAACAGAAAATAAAACATGGCTCTACCAAATCAATCCTGAAGACAGCACAATGAAAGCAATGTTTCATAAGAGGTGGAAGTGGTCTAGTATAGGAAAAGCAAACCTGCCAAGAGCACCTAAATGTTTTGAGAAAGTTAGCCAAAGCTTAAGCAGAAAAACACCCGGGAAAGATTAACCAGAGATTCCTTCTCTACTACAACAATGTTCCTGCTAATTCTCATCATCAAACCAGGTCAATTTGTGAGAGTTTTGTTTGTTTGTTTGTTTTTTGGGTTTTATTTATTTATTTATTTTTAGTTTTCAAACACGGTTTATTAGCAAGAAAAGAAAGAAGAAGGAAGAAGAAAGATTAATGGCAGAAAGACCTGCCACGGGCAAGTTTCTCAAAGAAGAAAAACCTCCAATTTGTGAGAGTTTTCATGCGAAGTTATTAGGCATCCACTTTACAGTCTTTTTTCCTAATTTTAAAAAATCTGTAAAAAGCACCCATTTTTCTTTATTTAATAATGCAAAAAAGACTGCATTGGCACGGTTAAATTTTCAAAACCATTGGTTGATTAGGAGTGGACTAAATGGCTGTTATTGTCACTTACAAACATGTCTTGAACTTGATGGAACTTGTGTTGAAAATAATTTTTGTATTTTTTATCTTTTACGAACTTTTTGAAGTTCCCTCATATACAGTGCATAATAATGACTTACTATTTTAAGAGACATGAAGGGTTAGGACAGTGGCCCTAGAGGTCTTAACTTTGGAAAATAAGCATCATATATATATAAATATATATTCATTTTATACATGTATATATTTATATTTAAAATGCACACATATGTCCATATGTTTATGTACTTACCTATGTTTTATTTAGGTTATATTATATATTCCTAATTTATCTAAATAATATATGCTATATGTAATAAAACCTGAAAATAATATACTTATTTTGGTTATTTGGTTATATCGTAACCAAAGAAGTGTATGAATTCATTTGCTAATGTTGAGTTATATTTCTATGGCACAGCTTTTAGTGCTTTGATAAATGATGTTATATACTTTCAACCACTTTTAATTATCCCTAATGACCCCAAAAGGTTTAAAAGTGTTTTCAACCCTATTCAAAGTGGCTTTCTGGCTATTAAAGACTGAGTGCCTCTGGCTGAGAAGTATCTTGGCTGGTAACATGGGTAATTATAGACATTCCTAAGGCTATTAAATTTGTAAAGCTATTAAAACATCTAATGTTTCTTAGCTTTGATTATAAGACATTTGAAATTGCCTGACTGGATTAAGAGTGTCTTGTATTAAGCATTTAGGTCATAAGGTCTCTAGACCAAGTCTTATCTATGTTCTATGATGTAAAGCTACATTTCAGCTATTCCATAAACATTAGCTAATATCTACTTTTTGAAGACTTAATATATCTTCCCATGTTATACTTGAGCTTCTTATTTATGCAGCATTTCTATAGACAGTGAAGAATTAAATCTCACACTTGGATTACATTACTCGTGGAACTCTGTACCATCAGTAAAGTTTTACACACACACAGGGTTATTTGTATATTACTCTACCACATGCAAATATAAATATGTAACAAAATATATAATTTTTAAAAATCTGTAATGGACTTTAGAGGTAATCTCTAATTTTTAGTTGATAAAGCTGAGGCAGATAAAGTTTTTATGGTTTATACTGTCACACAGCAGGTTATTGACATTATTAGAGCTATATGGAACTATACCAATTCTCAATAGAGAAAATAGCCCATTATGTTAACACAATCCATTCTTTGTAAAATAGCAACCTCTCCCATTTTTATTTTCTCCTAAGTCAACTTACTACAGTGGATACGTCAGCTGTTTTTGTAAATAAACCTGATGGTTGATTTTCACATAGAAAACAAATAAAAATTAGTAATGATTAGTTTCTGACAGCTCCATACTGTCAAATTGCCTTGATCTATTTTAAAACATATGTATTTTTAAAGCATTCAAATAAATTCTTCCTAAAATAATCTATACATGAAGTGTTTAAGGAAGAACATAATTTAATATAAAATACAGATGCATCTTCCACTATCTTCATTAAGTAAAAACCTAAAAATGTCTAGGTCCTTAACTTAAATTTCAATGATTGATATAATTGGCAAGTAATCAATCAAATATTATGTACTAGAAAATGTTTAAATCAGACAGAGCTTTTATACACCCTGTTTTTGTCCGTGTTATCATTTTGGAATAGCTGTTATCTCACTGAACCTCAATTTCTTCAACTTTCAAGTGGGGAGATTATTACCTTAAACTTATCTATTTTTTTTTGTTTGTTTGTTTTTTTTTTTTTTTTTGAGTTGGAGTCTCACTCTGTCGCCCAGACTGGAGTGCAGTGGCCGCTCCCGGCCACCGCAGCCTCGACCTGCTTGGCTCTGGTGATCCTTCCGCCTCAGCCTTCCAAGTAGCTGGAACTACAGGCGCG
>CAUYQG010145158.1:0-11713 GCA_963574415.1 Tarsius wallacei | reverse complement strand
TACCATGCCCGGCTTATTTTTTGATTTTATTGTAGAGATGAGGTCTTGCTTGCCCAGGCGGGTCTCGAACCCGCGGGCTCAGGCAATCCGCTCACCTCAGCCTCCCAAAGGCGCGGGATTACAGGCTGAGCCACCGAGCCCGGCTGGTTTTATATTCTTATTATGTTTGTCAGCCTCTTCTTTCCAGTGCCACATTGCTGAAGCTCAGGACATTATATAATACCAATCTGACCTCCTTTCAGTTTATCCTACATACTGATGCCACAGTTAGTGTTTTAAAATAATTATGATATTTACGTGGTTTAAATTACTTAGTGGCTATTTAGTATCATCAAGATAGAAGTCCCAACTATTGGAACTTTGGCATGATTCTGTTCTTTTTCTTTAACTTCAATGTCCACAATTTTAAGGCAGCTTTCCCAATGAATCTTATTTGCCAGTGGGTTCTTGAGTAGTTACCTGTAAAACAATTTTTTTTGAGTTGGAGTCTTACTCTGTCACCCAGCCTGGAGGGCAGTGGCACACTCCCGACTACTGCAGCCTCGACCTGCTGGGCTCAGGTGATCCTCCCCGCTCCACCCCGCCCCCCAGCCTTCCAAGTAGCTGGAACTACAGGCACGTGCCACCATGCCTGACTAACTTTTTGATTTATTGTAGAGGTGAGGTCTTGCCAAGTTGCCCAGGCTGGTCTCAAACCCGCAGGCTCAGGCAATCCTCTCACCTCGGCCTCCCAAAGTGCTGGGATTATAGGCATGAGCTGCTGTGCCCGGCATTTTTTTTTTTTTTTTTTTTTTTGAGGTTAAAAATTACTTAGGTAAAGTGCATATAGTACAATGACTTGTACTCAATAGGTCTCCAATAAATGGTAGCCTATCATCATCATTACTACTCTCCAGAGACAGGTAATCTGTGAAGGAAACCTTAGAGATCATTTACTTCAGTTCTTTATTTAATAGATAAAGAAAACTGAGACATATTTGCAGGTGTAACCCACTATGCCTGTCCTAGCCCTATGCATTTAAAAACACCTACAGGATGTTTCAAGGGATATACATCTAATGGGCAATGGAAAGAATGGGAGATTAGAGCTAGGGATTTAGATATCGTCAACACAGTGTAAGTAATAGGTAAAGCATATAGTTGTGTGTGTGTGTGTGTGTGTGTGTGTGTGTGTGTGTGTATTTTAACTCAATCTGATTCTTTGTTTTTTAAATAGGAGATCTTAATTTCGTACATTTATTGTTAAAACTAATATAATTGGCCATCTTATGCTATTCTTCCTGGGAATTTTTGGTAATTTATTTATTTTAGTATATAGAGACAGGGTCTTGTTATGCTCCCCAAGCTGGTCTCAGACTCCTGGGCTGAGCCAGGCACAGTGGCTCATACCTGTAATTCCAGCACTTTGGGAGGCCAAGGGAAAGAGGATCACCTAAGCCCAGTAGTTCGACAGCAGCCTAGGCAACATAGCAAAACCACATCTCTACAAAAAATAAAAAAATAAGCTGGGCATGGTAGCACGTGCCTGTAGTCCCAGCTACCTGTGAGGCTGAAGCAGAATGATCACCTGAGCCCAGAGATTTAAGACTGTGGTAAGCCGTGATCCTGCTGCTTGCACTTCAGCCTGGGGTGATAGAGTGAGACACTGACTAAAAATAATAATAATAATAAAAAAACTTGGGCTCAAGTGATTTTCCCTTCCTTGCCTCCCAAAGTACTAGGATTATAGACCACCACACTTAGCCTGTTCTTCCTGTTTTTTATTGCTTCCTTGCTAATTCCTTTGTTGTCTGAACTTAGATATGTGGACAAAATGTATTGTCTGTATCCCAATCTGCGCCCCACAACAGTATTTTCAGGACTGGAGAAGAGACCTTGTACCCGAACAATTCAGTCCATTTACATATTTTCTGATTCCTTTTTAGGTGGACTTCTAGAGCCATGTGGTCATATCAGTCCCGAATCTCCAGTTGTACAACTTCACTCTAATTTTACAGCAGTTTGTGTGCTACAGGAAAAGTGTATGGATTATTACCATGTAAATGCTAATTACATTGTCTGGAAAACAAACCATTTTACTATTCCTAAGGAGCAATATGCTGTCATAAACAAAACAGCATCCAGTGTCACCTTTCCAGATATAGCTTCATTTAATATTCAACTCACTTGCAACATTCTTACCTTTGGACAGCTTGAGCAAAATGTTTATGGAATCACAATAACTTCGGGCTGTAAGTTTTGTTTTTGTCTTCTTTCAGATTTTGTCATGACTAGCCACATTTTTAATGTTGATCTTTATGAAATGTAGTAACTTGTGAATTCAGTGACTTTTGGACATATTTATTTTTAAAAATACACTTATAAGTAGGAACTATATAAACCTACAGAGATACAATACAAGTCATCTCTTTCCTAAAAGCCAAGTATTTGTCAGTTTTCTAGAAAACAGTTTGGGAAAGCAATAAGAGAAATGCAGATGAATCCTTTTTCCTTCTACTTAGTTGCCTCTTACTAGCATATCTAAATGTTACTTTTAAAAATACACTTCATGGAGGTATCAGTTGATATTTATATCCAGTTATAAATAAAAGTTGATTTTATGTAGAAAAAAATGTGAAACAATGGCAAAATAGAAAATATATAATACTAAAGGAAATTTAAGGGTTTTAATACAAAAGAAGTTAACTTTTAGTCACCAGTCCCCATTATAATCAAAGTTTTGTTTTTTCTGTCTAATTTAGGTTGTAAATGTCTTTGGGAGTTTATAAATTACATAATATTTGTGGATATACAACTTGTTGAAAAATGCTAATTATTCCCTTTCAGTGCCTCCAGAAAAACCTAGAAATTTGAGTTGCATTGTGAATGAGGGAAAGAAAATGATGTGTCAGTGGGATCCTGGAAGGGAAACATACCTGGAGACAAACTTCACTTTAAAATCTGAATGGTATATTATTTTAAATTTGTTATAATTGGATTATTAAATGAGTCATTTTTTGCTGAAATTTTTATTTTTGTCAAGTAATAATAATAAATGCATATTTTTAATCATTTTATTTAACTTCTTATTTTGGAGTGTCTCATACATATAAAAGTAGGAAGAGTAGTATGATAGATCCTCATTTGTACCTATCACTCAGCTTCAACAATCGTCAGCTCGTTACCAGTCTTATTTTATTTATACTTCACCCCATACTGTCTTGAATAAAATCTCAGATATCTTATTATCTCATCCATAAGTATTTCAATACATATTTCTAAAACATAAGACACTTTTAAAAAACATAACCACATACCTTTGGTTTTTTTGTTTGTTTTTTGTCGGCGTCTCCCTTTGTCGCCCAGGCGAGAGTACAGTGGCATGCTCACGGCCACTACAGCCTCGATCTGTCAGGCTAAGGCAATCCTTCCACCTCAGCCTTCCAAGTAAGTGGAACCACAGGCATACGCCACCACACCCAGCTTGTTTTTTGATTTACTGTAGAGACAAGGTCTTGCCAAGATGTCCAGACTGATCTCGAAGCTCTGGACTCAGGCAGTCCTCTTGCTACCACCTCCCAAAGTACTGGAATTATAAGTGTGAGCCCACACATCCAGCTATCACATACCTTTGTTACACCCAGATATAATTTAAAATACTTCAATATCAAATTTCCCCAGTTGTCGCATATGTGTGTGTGTGTGTGTGTGTGTGTATTTTACATTTGTTTGAGTCAAGATTCAAATAAGCTGCATACATTGCAAATTGTTATTTCTTGTAAGTCTCTTCTAGACTGTAGGTTCTACCTGTTTCTTCTTTCTTTTTCCTTGCAATTCAGTTACTAAAATAACTATTATACGTTGTTTAACGTATTCCTTTGTCCCTTTATTTCCAAAACATTGCTGTCAGATTTACAGACTTGATCAAATTCAGGTTTGATTTTTTTTTTTTTTAATTCCCCAAAAATACTACATAGGAGTGGTATGTGCCTCCATCAAGAACTACCATATAATGTCTGATTGTTTTTACTTTTTTCTGATATTAAGATTGAGCAGTGTTTTCAAGTGTCAGCCATATTCTTTCTTTATAAAATTTCTCATTTTTTTCAAACATAGAAAGTCTGAAAGAATTTACAGTGAGCATTCATATATACCTATCACCTAGATTCTACAGTTAACATCTTTATATTTGTTTTATCACATATCTATTTAATATGCATTGTTCTCTCCATCTCTCAATTCATCTCTTTTTTATGCATTTCAGAGTGAGTTTCTATCATTAATATACCTTAACCTTAATCATTTCAGTAGTTACATCATTAACTAGAGTTCAGTATTTTTTGTTTTTAGATAAAATTTACATATAGTAAAAATAATTTTATTAGACTACAAATTTGAAGAAAGGTTAATTTTTAAGAAATGTTACTTGTTTTTAGTGAACAGTGATTTATTGCAGTCTTTGCTACAACAATCTGGATCTCATCAAACTCTTTTCAAGAAACTTTTTTCACTCTGGCTTTTTCAGATCTATTTTTAATGACCTATTCTTCCATTTTTGTATTTAGGGCAACAGAGAAGTTTGCTGATTGCAAAACAAAACGTGACACCCCCACTTCATGCACTGTTGATTATCCTTCTGTGTATTTTGTCTACATTGAAGTCTGGGTAGAAGCAGAGAATGCCCTTGGGAAGGTTACATCAGATCATATCAATTTTGATCCTGTAGACAAAGGTAGTTATAAGCCTGAAATTGAGAGCTTATTAGACTAGTAGTTTATAAATTAAAGCAGTTTTTACATTTTAATTGATATAATGCAGAAACAAACATTTATTCAGTTATCTTAGTGATTTTTATGAAGTCATTTTGTCAATAATATTAAATAGAATTTGGGGAAAAAATCCATGATTTAACCATGTTGACAGCTATTTTCACTTTGAATGTTATCTTCTGGTATTTGTCCAGTTCTGAAACATTTTACACCAATGTAGCCACAGTGTACATGTTGTTTTATTCTCTTTGAAAATTTTTGATATGTCATAAATATTTGTCATTTGCTATCTGAACCTGAAAAGGTTAGCAAATGTAATAAACTGACAAGGAAAACTAAAGGTGCTTTAGAAATCTTTCCTTTCCATTATATGGTACAGCATGGCATCATTTTCAGAGAAATTAGCTCATTTGATAAGAATAAATGAATATTGGAAAATAAAGGAAAGTAAAAAATATTTTTAAGTTTGTATATGAAGTTGTAAAAGTAAAACATAATAAATGCTAGGATTTATTTTATTCTTCAGTGAAGCCCAATCCGCCACATAATTTATCATTGAGCAACTCAGAGGAACTGTCTAGTATCTTAAAATTGACATGGATCAACCCAGGTGTTATAAGTGATATGAGTCTGAAATACGACATTCAGTATAGGACCAAAGATGCCTCAATTTGGAGCCAGGTAAACAAAGTTACTGCTTATCCAAATAGTCTTTCTTGCAACCCTCTAAGCTAAAAGTATCAATAATTTTCTAAATGTCTTAAGTTTCTAAATGTGAAATATTTTGCTTGACACCTCTTCTAAATCTTTATTTTAAGGAAGGGCAATCAGGAATATATGCAGATAGAAAATATAGCCTCGTATACAGTAACCATTAATTGAAACATGGAAGAGATGCAGAGTGGTAGAAAATGGCACTTTTTGTGGGTAGTGAAAAGAATACAGTAATAAGAAGCAAATTAAGTAGAGGAGCAAAAATAAAGATATCATAAGGATAAAGGTAGGGGTTGGTGTACTACAGTCCATAGGCCAAAATCAGCCTGCACCTGTTTTTGTAAGTAAAGTTTTATTGGAACACACCCATTCATTTGTTTATATATTGTTTCTATTTTCCTTCTACAATGGAAGAGTTAAGTAGCTGCAACAGAGACTGTCTGGCCCACAGGTCTAAAATATTAGTCAATATTTTATCTAGTTCTTTGTAGAAAGTTTGTCAACCCCCAAGGTAGAGAAAGAGATTGGTAGGGAACTTGTAAGACTGAATAGGAAAAGGATGCTGTACCCAAAGATAATTCTGTCAGCAAAGAAATACTTGGAGTTTTTTAAAAGGCTGTCATCATAGTATCGAGCTTCATGTACTGTTCTTTGTTTTGATTCCATTTATCACTAACAATATGCTTTTGTTTTTGTTGCTTTGGTCACAATAATGAGCTTATAAGGGAATTGAGCCTTACTATTTCTCACCTCATCCCACTTATCTAAAGAACTCAGAAAACAATATTAGATGAATGCTTCATGTTGTACAGAGAAGATACATACCTGAAGTTCTTCAGAATACGATATTACATGTCATAGGTTTCGGTGGTACAAAAAAAACTGACATCTATTTTTATTTTGTATTCAGTATTTAATTCTCAGAGTGGTAGGAAAAGCCAGAGTCATTTATCTGTATTTATTCACTTCTTTTTTTTTTTTTTTTTGAAAGCCAAGTTTATCTACTTGCTTTTGTTTCTCTTGACTGAACTGGATATCTTCATTTGCCTGTCCAGATCTATGCTCTACTCTTCTCCATCCTACTCGTTGTTGTAGCATTCTGACCTGTGTGGATTTCATCTACGGGTTCCCATTCTGTGTAGCTTGCTAGTGAGTTTGGTTAATAGAAGGAGAGGGCAGGTAACCCCTTGGGTCCCCTACTGCTCCAGGAGCTTTTCTGTTCTCTCAATAAATCCTACTTTCTTAAAAAAAAAAAGAAGAGAGGGCAGGGCAACAGGAGAAAAGCCGGATAAAAGAGAAGTGAGATTGGCTTGTTGTTTATTTGTTTATTCTCCCTGCTACCTTCCTGGAGCTGGCTCTGTCTCTCAACGTAAGGTCACTGCTCCTGTCAAAGCAGTTTTCTCTATCCCTCTTCTTTCAGGTTCTGGTACCTCTCCTCATTTCTTTGGGCCTAGGGGTACTAACTGTACTATCTAAGAATTTCCTACACTTTGCCCATGGTTCCTATACTAAGACCTTCTTGAATTAATTCAAAGTAGAGTGTGCTGTTGCATGTCTTGTTACAGGCACCGTGGAAGAAATAAATAAAAAGAAAAGAAAGGAAGGATAATAGATGCTTCCATACTTCTCAAGCCTAGTAACTTTACTGGTTTGGACTGCTTTTTGACTTGCATTTATTCCTCTTCAGAGGTTGAGCTTGATATTAGTCTTGCTTCATTAAATTTGTTTTTTAAAATTCTAACACAATTTAGAAGACCTTATTTATTGTTTTGTTGTTGGTCAATTTGCTTTTTGTTTAGATTCCTCCTGAAGATACAGCATTCACCCGATCTTCATTCACTGTCCAGGACCTTAAGCCTTTTACAGAATATGTGTTTAGGATTCGCTGTGTGAAGGAAGATGGTAAGGGATTCTGGAGTGACTGGAGTGAAGAAGTACATGGGATCACATATGAAGATAGTAAGTAAATAAGTTATGAAGAAAAAAGCTATTGGAATTCTGGCTGTGAATTGTGTCTAGTTTTAAAAATATAGACCTCATTGCTTCTTGTTTTGTGATCATTTCATTCAAACTATAGTATTTTACGCATTCATTTTCAAGGACATCAAGATAAACTTAATAAAACTTAATAGGCATTATTTTGATAGTATAAATATATTTGCTGACTAATTAAATGTATATGGACCAAGTATCATGGAATGGTATCTTAGATACCATCAGAAAACCGTTGACTTAACTGTTGATAAGCCCAGAACATTTTATTCAATGAGAGTGGTCCAGAGCGACCCCTAACTATAGAATCATTTCCTGAATCATTAAAATCACAATATTCACTGTCAAAAATATTTTTGAAGTATACCTTTTATTCATTTTTTTCTACCAGCACTTGGCAAGCCACTGGAAAAAGATTAACCCTGGAATTTTGGTTGATTGGTTTATTTTTATTTTTATTTTTTCTCCCATAGAGTATATCATGCATGTAGTATAGAATACAAAAGGCACAAAAGGGTGTACAGTCTGAAGTAAGATTCCCTCTCCAAAGAAATTACTAATTTCTTGTGTAGCTATCAAGAAGTAATCCTGTATCATATGGATTTTTCTTTTTGAACATTTTTCTATCTTACCATTTAAGTTTCAGTGGCACTAGCTATGGCTTAAAAACCTCCCCTACCACCTGTGTCCCTTTACTTTCAGCTCTGCTAGAGACTTGGGTCATGTGCATTGAGAATGTTATGGGCAGAAAAGTAGCCACCTCCCCTAAAAATTTTCTCTTTCACTCGGAAATGCCATGGAAGCAAGCAATACTGCTATTGCTGGTTTGAGAGTCCTCAACTAGGACTTTTGTCTAACCAAGAGAATTCTTAAACCTGGGATTCTTTGGGCCTGTAGAGGTATATGGGTCTGTTTGGAGGAGTTGATGAAACACTTTTAAATGTAGGTAAAATATTGAGATTACTGCCTGTGTGCATTTTCTTGAGGAGGAGGTGCATAATCTTTGTCAAATCAATGAGCTCTTGGGAGCCCCTAAAAGTTGTGAACCATTGGACTAAACATTTCTTCAACTCAGTCAGTGAAGCCTCTGGGTTCTTTTTTATGAAATAGTGGTGGCAAATAAAGGTGGTTTTTTTTTATGATTTCATGTCCTTTATTCTGTTTGGGTACTGCACTGTACTTGTGTTTGAACTTCCTGTACCGGCAACCCTTTTCCCAGCCTTCCTGATCTGCCTGTCTCTTCTTTGTTTTGTCATCTGTATTTACCTTTTCATGATCAACACATCTCTGCTTGGATTTTATTTAACTCCTTTTGTAGTATATTGAATGCCATATCTTGTGGTTATAAGAATTTTGAAAAATCAGCTAAAAGTCAAGGTGGAAAATCACTATACTACATATAATAGCTGTTATAAATTTTTTTAATTGATACTACAGGAATTTTTAAAACCTAATTACTACTTATGTTTTGGCTGGGCGTGGTAAATACCTGTAATCCCAGTGCTTTGAGAGGCTGAGATGGAAGGATCACTTAAGCTCAGGAGTTTGAGGCTGCAGTGAGCTATGATCATACCACTGCACTCCAGTATGGATGACCCTGTCTCTTTAAAAACAAAGCAAAACAAAATAAAAACAGAAATTTCTAACAAACTATATTTTATAAAGTGCTTTTTCACATGGTTGGTGATGATTACAATTCTGTGAATTTGTTTTTATTATATCCTGTCACTCTGAATCATCCCTACATAAATAAATTTACTTTGTTTTATATTCCTATGGGTATTTGTTAAGCATGTACTTAAATATGATTTTTCACTTTGATTTTTAGCAATATGTAGCATCAACTAATATTTATTTTAATAAGTTTTTATTTTAATAAGTTTGTCTTTAAAAAAATCAATAACTGATTTTTTAAAGATTTTTATAACTATAATCACAAGATACGGTATTTAATAGAATAATAGTTGGATATGTCCAAGGAGTGATTTATTGATCATAAAGAGGTAATTACAGATAACAAAATGGAGAAGATTGAGAGAGGACAGGCAAACCGGAGAGGCTGGGATAAAGGCAACTGGTACAGAAGGTTTCAATAGATAAACACACATGAGTACAGTGCAGCACCCAAACAGTGAAGAGCATGAAATTATAAGAAATAAAATAAGAAATAGTGACACCTTGTTGGTTATTGTTTAGGTTACATTTGTACCTTTTACAGCTAAAGAGTTCCAATATAATCTGAGTCATCTAGACTAAAGGAAGAGACAGGTATCTCGTGTTGGGATGGGAAAATGCTGGTATAAAGCAGTAGAGACACCAGCTGAAGGGCAACAATATTAAGAACAAACTAAGAGAATAATATGCTGTTGCAATAAAATCTTCTTTATTTTAAGAAATGTATGTCTTTTCTTTAGGACCCTCTAAAGCACCAAGTTTCTGGTATAAAATAGATCCATCCCAGACTCATGGCTATAGATCTGTACAACTCATGTGGAAGGTAAAAATTACATGTTTGTATTTTTTTGTCTCTTATAAATACATTTCATATGTTATCATGAGTAGAAATTTCTTAACAGTTAAATTGTGTTTATCTTAATGTTAGCAAGTATTTGATGACTCATTTTAATAAATAAAAACACAAATCTAAAAGCTTTACTTATACTATGTAGAAGACAAGTTGATACACAGATAACACATCTTAGATATTTAAGCACAATTCTGTGAAAGTATAACTTCTATAAGAAGAGGGACTCTGTCTTCTACTTTATGGAATTTTCCAGAATGTCTCAGAAAACTCATAAAGGTTTAGGAGAATTAAAGTATATGCTGATAAATGTGCATGAGATCATGACAAAGGTAAAGAGAAAAATAACCATGAAATAAATAATTTAGGCCCACATAACTTCAGTGCAGAATTGTATACAGAACTAAAAGCTAATAGAATGATGCTGCTTCCCCACTTTTAAAGTCATGCTTTACTCTTCATTCAGTATGTAGTGGTTTTACCGTATAGCTGAGTTTAAAATGAGATTGCCAGTCTTTTCCAATTAAATATTTAGAGATTTGACAAAATGGCAGAAATTTATGAACATGAAGAAAAACTGACTACTTTATTTAAGATTTGTGAAATAGATTTTTAAAATAAACTATTTTATTACAGACGTTGCCTCCTTTTGAAGCCAATGGAAAAATCTTGGATTATGAAGTAACTCTCACAAGATGGAAATCACGTTTGCAAAATTACACAGTTAATGACACAAAACTGACAGTAAATCTCACAAATGATCGTTATGTAGCATCCCTAACAGCAAGAAATCTGGTTGGCAAATCAGATGCATCGGTTTTAATGATCCCTGCCAGTGACTTTAAAGGTTTGTGTCTGAGATGGAACCTGGCTCATTGTTGGACAAAAGATGGTTAGGTATGGACAGGGCTCCCATTAATAAAATACAAATTATCTAAGACTGTCTCCTCAGAAACAGGGATGGTCATATTTTTAGAAATCAGCAAGCAAATAATCTCAGTATCAGAGATGATCATTTTTTTAGAAATCGGCAGGCAGATTTCATCAGGATGCATAAAATATTTCCATTATTATGTTGCTCACTGAAACCTTGCAGTGAGCTACTCCATTCATTTAAGCATATTGAGTACCTTTTTTTTTTTTTTTGAAACCAGGATTTATTGAGAGGACAGAAAAGCTCACACCATGAGAGGAGACCCTAGGGGGTTGCCTACTTATGTTATTTTTTAAATATTATTTCAAGACTTTGAGAAATTTATGTGCACATGACTTAAATATATTGTTTATCTGTAGCTTCCAAAGATGAAAAATTGCAATTACAAACATATATACAAAATGTGAAGTTTAGGAAAAGCAAAATTTAAATTTAAAATTGACTGTTTACTTTGTGGATAATAAATAACAAGTGCTTTTTTTTTTTTTTTTTTTTTTTTTATTTATTTATTTTTTATTGTGATATTAAGGGGTACATTTAAGGGTTAGGTACACAAATATATCTCATTCAGGCACCCTTGTTTGTAAGAAATGTCCCCCCATCCCCAGACAGGTATTTACTGCCATTAATTGCTTCCCCTGTCCCTCCCACCCCCCCATCGTTTCCCACCACTGTCAGTCATTTTCTTGTGGTAATACGTTGGGTGATCAAGGTCTACTATATGAGTGAGAACACGTGATACTCAGTTTTTTGTTTCTGTGAGAGGTCACTCAGTATTATAGACTCTAGTTCCATCCAGGT